>JARHVA010000018.1:1742500-1985000 GCA_037957365.1 Torreya grandis
AAGTTGATTAGGAGGTTTTACTCAAAACATTGTTTCTCTCTAAATACACACGTCAACATAAAAGGGGTTTCACTTTAACACCCATGTCAAAGAAAAGGGGTTTCACCTGAAATGGGTTTAGGGTTAAACCCCCTAATATATATTGGTGGTGCTATTAACAACACCACTTTTTACTCCATTGGTTACTATTTCACTCGAAACTACTTCAACCTTCTACATGCAGCTACTCAAGTAGGCCCCTTTTTGTTTAATTTAATTTTATCTATCTAATATATAGAAATGGGTGGGGGTGTTTTTTTGTTTTTAATTATAAATTGGAAAAAATGGGAAAGAGGGAGGGAATATTCAATTTTTGTTTTTAAATTAAGTTTAAATGCATTTAATATTTTGGTATTTTAATTTTAAAGTTATTATCATGGCCTCTAAATGTTCTGTCAACCTCCATCAGAGAATTGAACTTGAAATCACCAAACTTGAAACCATTTAATGATAACTTGCAACAATGGGCCAATGCGAATGACATTGTGAGAATAAATTAATTGACCTTAAATAATGCACACAAATCTAAAATTCAACCCATATGACCCCACAACTTTACATATATTTATGGCACAGTTAAAATCTAGTGTGAGTGGGATAGTAGGGTGGAAGGAGGTACAACAGATGCTTCAAGATAAAAAGGTTATTAGGAGGTCATGATTTCCTAGTTTTGTATGAAAAAGTAGGACCCTTGCTTACTATGTAACTAAATTCACTTGTAATAATTGTGCTCCTCTAGTTTACCCTAAGTATGTCACTTCCTAAGGAAAATACCATAAATAATGATCAAGTGCCCCTTTATTTTATTACCATGTTATACATCGAGGTTCATCTAGGTGTTGACATTAACAATACATATTTTCCCAACTATTATGGGTAGTGGTAGGGTAGACTTAAAGGCATGGACTATCGTCTTGAGGGAGTAGCCACAATAGTGAACCCAAAATAATTAGTTGATAGGCCATGACCCTTTATTATAGGGTTCCATGATATACAATGCCTTTGATTTGTAATGGCCAGCATGGGATAACAGAGGGTGTCTCCAAAATCACGCGACACACCCAATTGATATCATCTAATCTAGTGGGGGAGTTTTTGAAGAGATGTGATCCACTTATTACGAGTAGCAATATTGCATTGTGTGGCCATATTTATGCTCAAGCACATTTTATAGATTTTAACCCATATTCAACAAGAGCTAAAGCTCACAAATGTGTAGAGCACATTAAATCTTTTGGTCAATCAACTTCACATATTAAGTAATCAAGAACATTACAAATATATAGGACTTGACCTTATAATAACACTACCTAATAATAGGTTAAATATTTTAACAACTAACAACTAACACAATCTTAGAATATCTCCTCACAATATCACTACATGATTTATTTTAACAAATCACTTACATATTATTGAATAAACCTCTCCACTAATTAATAATTAATTATATGGAGTATTAACCTAAACACACCAAATCACCCATGTTAGGACTAATTCCTAGCATTATGCCTAATGCTAACATAAGGCAAGAAACTTATTATGGAGTAATATCATGATAATTAGCATTGGTCATTCATTGCTTTCATCTTCTGGGAGTCATTGCATGGTGTTCATTCTGGGAGATGGTGAAAAATGAGAATTATGATTCATTTCCCCCCTAAAACATAAAAAAGTTAGATGTTAGTGTCAACCGATAATGAATTTGATTACATAATAGGAGATTAATTACATTGAAGATAATCCAACACACAAAATATTGTATGTTGATGAAAATTTCCTTCATAGGCTTTATTTTATTATGACCAAAGACATACTAAAAGGGACTTGTTGACCATTTTTGGTCACCATGGAAGAGTAGCATCCAAATCTCAATTCAAGGCTTCAGATTCAACAAAAAAGGGTTTTTGAAGTTCTGTTAGAATTTGACAAAGTGGCTAGGTCAGGAAGGAAGCAAAAGAATTAGCAAATTTTTTAAAAAGTGATATTCACACTCAGGAAATTATCTAAGTGTTTAATCTTTAGACTCTATGTGTTACGACTATTTAGAAATTTTATTCTGAACAAAAGTTCTGAAGACTTCAGAAGGATTACTTGAGGCTTTGGTCTTCAGAAAAAATGTTGCACAATGAAACTAGTTAGAATGGTTGATCTAGAAAAAGTTTTGAACACTAGGCTATGTCACGCTTTCTGCACAAAGAAGAAACATTCTGACACTTAGTCGATTCTTTGAAATTAGCCATGTTTCCACTCAACAAGACTTAACCAATTGTATAAAAGTTGCTTGATGGGTCAAGAAAGTGCTTTGACACTTAGCCATTTTGGGGTTCTTTTATCTCTCAGTGATGGCTTCATGAGGTGACGAGATCAAATTTGATGGGTCCCTAGTGATGTCTTGACGACTTCCCAATTAATTAGTCATAGCAAGACATTAGTCCAATTGAATGGCACCATGTGATAATCATTTGCATCTCCTGACGGCATGTGTCTCTTTCAAAAGACTTTTAGCACTTAGCTAATTTTTCAAAAGTTGATGGTGCCATATGTCAATTTTTTTACAGTCCTAATCCATTTTTAAATGTCTTTTGACACTTAGTCAATTTTCATGAAGTTTCCCAACAATCTCCATGTCAACAAGGTAGTGGGCTAACGGGTTAGCAGGATGATGCCATATGGCATAATTTCATTATTCTACTCTCCCAAAAATTTACATGCATCCCAGACATGATGTCAAAGCCTTGGGCTAGTAGGTAAAAAGGATAGCACCACATATCATAATCTTGTTGCTTCGCAGCCTCAGGGTGGTTCATGCAAGCTTAATAGTGTATTAGAGTAGCGAGTGAGTGGGATGATGTCACATGGTGAAATATTTATTCATCACAAGAGTAACAAAAAACACTATATTTGAAGCCTCAACCAAGCAATGAAAGAGTGAGAAGGACCCACATAGAGATGATAGGCCCTGAGTACACAATGATAAGAGCACCTAATGAATAAGAGGGTACAAGTCAACACTTGACAACATTCGATTGATAGATCCCAAGGAAAGGGTAGGTAAATAATAAGTTACCACGTGGCCCAACTAATATATCTACAACTTAGGGCCCAAAGTAATTAGGGAAATGACACGAGGAGACCATAGACTATGGATGGGTCTTAATGGATTAAAGGGGTGATGTGGTCAAGTAACAAAGGAGGCGATGAATAAAATAACGCCATGCCATTAATGTATTAGCCTAAAATTGATGGTTTGTCTAACTGCCAAGACCTTCATAAGTAATATTTTTAGAATCAGAGTGTGGTGGTTCAAGGATCGTAGGGTTGCAAGATGAATGACTCAGGAATATGTTGCAGTTGGCACAATGAATTGAACTAAGATCAAATCTACACAATTTAATGCTAATATAGCTAATAGCATTAAAGCATGAGAGAAACCAACACAATGAGATAATGACCAAATCATACATGACAAATAAGTGTCTTAATGAAGAGCATGGTGTGAAAGCCTCTAGGGAGTAGCATTGAAAGTAGAAGCGATGGAACTATGCCAAAATATTCCAATACAATAATTCCATGAGATCTATAGCCGCATTCCTACACATGAAATCTTTTAAATTGAGCTACAACCACTGAGTGATTAAATATTGGTTACTGCACAACCAATAGGAGAAGGGGTTGAGCTGATAGATTCAAATTTAGGGTGATCATCACCATGCTTAGAGGACATAGTCAAAGTCTCGATTACCTTTGGCCATCCCTATCTAATTTGTAAAAAGATTATGTATCTTGATTTTGTATATTCAATTTAATTCTCTCATCTATAATTTTGATTGTAATCAATGACCTGTGGGCTTATCATTTCCTATAAAATCTCAGGTCTTTCATTATAAAATGGTTGACATTTCTAGGCACAATAATGCTGCCAAAATTTTCCCTCCAGGAGCCCCTTTATTATTTGAACATTGCATTTTAATGAGAATTAAGTCCACCTCTCTCTATTGTTTCACATCCTATGCACCTCTTATGGTTTGTTGATATTTTCTCTGGATAATTTTCATCCCTCTTATTGTTATCCATTCCCAACACCTTGTGTAGAACTTGGCTCTTTTCTTGAAGGTCATATTCTATGTGTATATACATCTATGCAAACACTTTTTGTGGATCATTTGTCATCCCTCTTAGTGTTTTATTGTGTCTTGATCCTCCATGTGAATCATTTATGCAATTGAAGTGTTCATATCCGATTTTGTGTGATATTTTCTTGTCCTATGCAATCTATAGTGAGTTCTTTAAATTTTGTAGAGTTGCTCTAGCTAATCTTGGTGCATCATCATTTTATTTTCAACAACCCTTCTCCCTTTTCTCACAACACATTTTAGATTTAGAATTAGCAGTAGATTTCCTTTCATCTCTTTTAGGCCTACATTTTGATCCTAAATCAAATGCATTTAGATTAAAAAGAAGCCAACCTTCTTTGGAGGTTTGTCCTAAGGAGTGCAAGAGTCCCACACCTTGGGGGATGATCTCATTATCTCATTGAATCATCTTCCAATTTCATAGGTACATAGTTTTAATGATAATAGTTTATGGCACATCCAGTGGGACTCTACATTCATCTACATGAGAATTTTTGGTGTGTTCTTCAGTACATCAGCCTTTGGAGATAGTTTATACAAACATCAGTGGTAACTCTGATTCTAATTCAGTTGGTTTTAGCAGTCTAGACATTCTTTTTAGGTAAAAAGTTAAGTGGTTTTAGTATACTTATTGTTCTAAGCAATTTTCAGTGTTGAAACTCCATGAGATACCTCTTTTATGGTTGGTCTTAGGGAGATTCCAACTACTTTCCACCTCCCTATCATGAGTGTTATCCTCCCCTTCATCATCAATATTTATATCAAGATTTGCAACTTGTTTATTAGTGATTTAATGAGCCAAATCAATCCTATGTCATCCATCCTTCTCTAATTCATCCTCCTCAAACTCCTAACTTATCTTAGCTTGTTGATGCTCTCTCAAAAGATAAATGGTGTTTCCCTTGTGGGTAATCTTGTGACCAATCAACATGTGCACATGCAAGGAGAGACATGGCTGCTAAGGTACACTAATCCAAACTTAAATCCAAAATTTCAATAGCTTTCCACCCAAGTAAACCAATCTTTGAAAATCCACCTCCTTATGAGCCTCAAGCTTCTCAACCATGACAGCCTTCCTAGACTAGACATCCTGGTTTCAAGATTTCAAATCCAGGTAAATCCACTCTTGACCAAGAAAAGAGAATGGTTGCAAAATTTAAACCAACCATAATTCCAAGTTTTAGAGGCTCCCATTATTTGAAAGAGTCTATGCTTGTGTAAACTCCATCCATTATTCATCAAGTCCCTTAAAATCCTCAACCAAGGAAGTTTCCAAGTTTCTCACCCACTCCTCATATGTCAATACAAATCCAAGAGAGGGAGAAAGTTGTAGAATCCAAACCAAAGAAGTTTCCAAGTTTTAGGAGTGCATCTTCAATTCCAAATCTAATTCAATATCAGCCCATAATTCCATATATTTATATTTCACTAATTAAACTTTCTTTCCCTCACACCATCTCCCTTTTCAAAGAAGGATCCATTATATCAAGATTAAGTGAAGATCATCCAGGGAAAGAAGATTGTGTTTTAAGTGAGTATGACGAGGAAATAATTTATTGGAAACCCTCTTTTTGCCTCTAAATTATAAAAACCAAATCCACTACAAGAGGAAGATGAATATGATCAGTTAGAGTAATAGAACAATCAACAAATGGACAAAGATAGAGGAGAGGAAGATAGTATTGATAAAGAGAGGCTAGGTTTCTCTAGTCAAGGATACATTCAGGGGTAAGATGATGAAGTGCCTTCTTGGAAGGATGAGTTTCCATTCAACATGGAAGAAGAAGAATAAGGTCAGTCTAGTTGGCATGGGTTTGATCTTGATGAAGAGGAAATAGAGCTTGAATCCAAGATCATCACTTCTAATAGTCAAGAAGAGTTGGAAGAATGTCTTGAGTCAGTCCAAAGGATCAAATTTTAGGATATGAGAGACATTTTATTCCTTCCCAATGAAACTCCAATGCAAATTCATTTCGAAGACAACCCAATTCAGCCTCTTGAGGAAGACTTACTTTCTAATTCAGATTGGAGGCAATAAATCAGTCTTGAAAAGAGCAAAGAAGAGCTGGAAGAAAACTACTTTTGGGATGAACTAGAAGAATTTTGCTTAAGCCTTGAAATTAAACCAACATCCCTTCAAAAATAAACCCATGAGAAACATGAACAATAGGTGAAATTGGATGTGCTTCCAAGCCAATCACGTGTGTTTCAAGAAGAGCATCTCAATCATCAGGATGATAGAGCAACTAAATGCAAGTATGAGAGCAACCTTGACTGCTCAATATTTGTCTTGATAAGAGGATGTCCCATCAAGTACCTGGGCTAGTTAGAGGTTGAGAATGAGAAGCCATCACAAGTTATGCTCAATCTAGAGCTCAAAATTGAGCATCAAGAAGGCCAAAAATACCCTACCTATCCACTCTAAGACAACTACATTTCCAGTCAACTCAAGTAGGTAAGTGAGTTTATTTTTATCCTTAGAGAAGTAATCACCAGTACATTGAGCATCCAATCCTTCTCCACCTTTGGTTGGCTACCCTCAAACATAAAAAACATTATAAGTTAATAAGAAAGGGTAGTTATTTTATAGAACTAGCCAATTGATTTATTTAGACAACCTTTTGGTTGGTTAGTTTAGGGTAGGTTAGATGTTTTATATTCCTTAAGTGCTTACGTGTACATTATAAATAATTTTAAGTTGTTTTTATCTTCCTCTAAGTGCCTATAACACAGTTTGTGTGTTTCCTTCTCTCTTTTGTTAGAGGCTTTTTAGTTTCATAATTGACTCAAGCAACAAGTTTGAAAGCAAGGTAGAATTAGAGCTTTAGGGAAGATGGAATGGTGCCTAAAAGAGATCATAAGGCTTTGAGGCATTTAGGGAGTATATCAGAGATAAACCCTGAGAATATTTTTGAATGTTTTATATGAGCAATTTAGGTATTCAGTGGCAGGGTAATAAGGTCATGTTTTCAAAATCAAAAAGTTCAAAAGCTTCTATGATTCCATGCTCAATAGATTGCTTCAATGGATACTATATTTATGCTTAGTAGGCAAGCATCACATATAGGTCACCAAAGAATGTTGACCATTTTTGGTCATCATGGAAGAGCAACATTCAAATCTTAGTTCAAGGCTTCAAATTCAACAAAAAGGGTTTTCAAAGTTTTGTTGAAATTTGACAAAAGTGGCTAGGTTAGGAAGGAAGCCAAGGACTTAGTAGGTTTTTGAAAAAATGGTTTTTGCACTCAAGAAATTGTCCAAGTGTTTTAATCTTTAGACTATGTGTTTTATCTAGCTAGAAATTTTATTCCAAACAAAAGTTCTGAATACTTCAAAAGGATTTCTCGAGGCTTTGGTCTTCAAAAAAATGTTTTGAAATAGAATTAGTCAGAACTATTATTTTGGATAAAAGATTTGAACACTAGGCTATGTCATACTTTCTATGTAGAGAGGAAATGTCTGACACTTAGTTGATTCTTTCAACTTTGTCTGGAGCCACGTGTCCTATTTTCGCTCAACAAGACTTAGCTAATTTTTTAAAAGTTGCCCGACGGGTCAAGAAAGCACTTTGACACAACCATTTTAGGGTTCTTTTATCTCCCAGTGATGACTTCAAGAGGTGATGATATCAAATTTGATAGAGCCTCAATGACATCTTGATGGCTTCCCAATTTGTCAATCATATCAAGACTCTAGTCCAATCAAACAATGTCATGCAACAATCATTCGCATCTCTCAACGACATGTGCCTCTTTCTAAAGACTTTCAATACTTAGTTGATTTTTCAAAATTTGCTCAATGTCACATGTTGATCTCTTTATGGTCCTAGGCCATTTTTAATTGTCTTTCAACACTCTGTCAATTTTCATGAAGTTTCCAGACAATCTCCACATCAGTAGGGTAGCAAACTAGTGGGCTAGCAGGATGATGCCATGTGGCATAATCCCATTATTTTGCTCTCCTATATATTTTCATACAACCCAAACATGATGTCAAATTCCCAGTCTAGTGGGTCAGTGGGATGGCACCATGTATCACAATCCCACTACTCTGTGGCCCCAGGGTCGTCCATGCAAACCCAATAATATGAGATGTTGCCATGTGGTGAAATCTCACTTCATCACAGGAGGAATAGTTAGCACTACATTTGAATCCTCAACCCAACAATGAAAGAGTGAGAAGGAGCCATGTGGAGATGGCATGCCCTGAGTACACAACAACAGGAGCACCTAATGAATAGGATGGCACTAGTTGGCACTCAACAACATCTGACTGACAGAGCTCAGAGAAAGGGTAGGTAAATAAGAAGCAGCCATATGGCCTAGCTGACAGATTTACAGTGCAAGGCCCAAATTAATTAAGGAAATGGCACATGGAGACCATAAAACACAACAAAATCTCAATAGATTAAAAGGGTGACGTAACCAAGTAAAAAAGGAGTCAATGAACATAATAATTCCATGCCATCAATGTACCAGCCTAAAATTTATGGCTCATCTGATCGATAAGATCATCATAAGCAAGATTTGCTAAATTAGAGCATGGTGGCTCAAGGATTGTAGGATTGTGAGATGAATGACTTAGGAGGACGTTACAGTTGGCACAGTGAATTGAACTAAGCCCGAGTCTATAGAATTTAATGTTAATATAGTTAATAACATTAAAACATGAGTGAAACCAACACGATGAGATCATAACTAAAGGATACAAGACAAAGAAGTGTTTTAATGACAAGCATGGCATGAAATCCTCTAGGGAGTAGCATTGAAAGCAAAAGCAGCAGAATTAGGCCAAAATCTTCCAAGGCAATAATTACATGAGATCTTCAGCCACATTCATGGACACGAAACTTTTCAAATTGAGTTACAGTCATTGAGTGATTAAATATTGGTTGTTGCACAACCAATAAGAGAAGGGGTTGAGTCGTCAAATTCAAATTTAGGGTAATAATCATCATACTTTGAGGACGTAGTCAGAGTCTTGATTATCTTTGGCCATCTCTGTCTAATTTGCAAAAAGATTATGTGTCTCAATTTTTGATATTCAATTTAATTCTTTCATCTATATTTTTTATTGTAACCAATGACCTATGGGCTTATCAGTGCCTATAAAATCTTGAGTTTTTCATTGTAAAATAGTTGACATTTGTAGGCACAATAATGCTACCAAAATTTGCCCTCTAAGAGCCCCTTTACCGCTTGAACCTTGTATTTTAATGAGATTTAAGTTTACCTCTCTCTATTATTCTGCATTATGTGTGCTTCTTGTAGTTTGTTGATCTTTGTCTATGGATAATTTTTGCCCCTCTCATTGTTGTCCATTCCCAGCACCTTGTGCAAAACTTGGCTCTTTTCTTGCAGATCATATTCTATGTGCATACAGGTCTATGTAGATACTATTTGTGGATCATTTGTCATCCCTCGTAGTGTTGTATTGTGTCCTGCACCTCCATGTGAATCACTTATGCAATTGAAGTGTTCATATCAGAGCATGTGTGATATTTTCTTGTCCTCTGCAATTTGTAGTGTATTCTTTAAAGCTTGTAAAGTTGCTCTATCTAATCTTGGTGCATCACCATTTTATTTTCAACATCCCTTCTTCCTTTTCTCACAATAAATTTTAGATTTAAAATTAACAGTAGATTTCTTTTCAGCCCCTGTAGACTTGTATGTTAATTCTAATTCAGAGACATTTATATTAAAAATATTGGACCTTCTCTAGAAGTTTGTCCCAAGAAACATAAAAATCCCACATTTTAAGGGACAATCTCATTATCTCACTAAATCATCTTTCAATTTCGTAAATACACAATACAAATAATAACAAAACTATAAACAACTTATTAAAAATAACTAAATATTACTTTTCATTGACACCAAAACTTAACAGACTTTAAAACAAATGAAACTTATAACAAAATGCAAATTACTAAACTTACATTAAAAACAAACACAATTTTTTAAAAATACCATCTCAATAAACAAAATTTAAAAAACTTATACCTAATACCACTACCTAAAAACAAAATTTTAAAAACTTATATCTAATACCACTACCTAAAAACAAAATGAAATAAAAGAAAACAATTAAAAATTATAAACCTAAACCTAATACCATTTCATAACAAATACCACGAATTAAATTCAAAACCACTAATCAAAATCAAAACAACTAAATAAGAATAAAACACTCGGAAACTTTAAAACAAAACGAAGGATTTAACATTAAAAACAAACTTAATCAAAAACTATGAAATGAACCCTAAATACCACGGGTTGAAAGCATGAAAACCGCGGCAGAAGAAGCCAAATATGCATGGACAGGTCCATAGAGAGTCTTTGTTGGCAAACATGGTATTAAATGTGAGATCAGAAACCCTAGATTTCATGTTGATGGCAGTTGAGGATAAGCCAAGGCTGATTTGACCTTATAACAACATTACTTAATAATATGTTAGTTGTTTTAACAATTAACAAGTAACATAATTCTAGAATATTTTCTCACAATATCACTATGTGATTTGTTTTAACAAATTACTTACATATTAATGAAGAAACCTTTAACGATTATGAATCATGATTTGAGGAATATTGCCCTTTGTCACTTAATGATTATAACTCATGATAATGCCTAAGCAACAATCATGATGAACATGATGAAGACATGTAATCTTGTACATTTCATTAGAAAGGATCAATTTTACTAAATTATTTATTGAAATAAAATATAAGGTTTTGTTTTTCTAATAAGGTGTGCAACCCCTTTACAAGTTATTCATTTCATATTTAGCTAGCTTCTAAAGGGAGCGCTTGTAATTAATTGTTGAGGTGATATGTTTTTATTATAATAAAACTAGAATGTTAATTTCATACAAATTTACTTTAATTTGTAGTGATATAATTTTCATAAAATGAATTTTGATGGTGTACGCATTTACCTTAATTTACGATGTTAATTTTTATTTTATTTAAAAAAAATTAAAAAATAATAAATTACTCGACATAAATGTTTGGTTTAGGGTTGATGCAATTAGTCAAACCTAACTATTAATTAAAAAATGATTGTCAAACATTTATAATAGAAGGGGATATCTCTTTCATTTATTTTATTTTGTTTCCACAAAAATAAAGGAGGGTCCAAAAAAAAACATTCTTATGTGTAATTCTAAGTGTCTCTTTCATTCCCAACATTTGAATCTATCAGTGTCATTACATTCTCAGTAGATCTTTAAATAAAATTGCAGGTAAAAATAAAACCAAGCAATGGAAAATAGAAATAAAAAGAAATTCAGCTACTAGATCACCCCAATATCAAGAGGAATGGTATAGAAAATATGTTGTTTCAATCAGTGCACAATCTTCTTCCGACCAGGAAGAGAATCTAGTAAGTTTATATTATGATTTTCAAGCATAACTCTTATCTTTTTAGGTTTTTTATATTTTAGATTGTTAATCTAAATTTTTAAATATTTTTTTTCAGTTTTAGATTGTAATATTAAGGTACTTACAAAACTCCTAAACCCTCTCCAAATTAGAGAGAACTCCTTCATTGTAGACTAAAAACAGATAATGTTTTCAAACCATGTGGTCTAAAAAGTATGAGGATGTGGGACATAAAATATATCCAAATAAATGAAGGCATACCTCTTCACACCCCTAATGTTACCCTATCCATCCATGACTAACCTGTTACCAAGCCCTCTAAGTACCATTTATTCTCCTATGATATGACTGCGACACCTATTTACTCAATGAGGTGGGAGACTTTTGGAGAGACACAAATTCTAAAAAAAATATGGATTGCCTTCGTTAGATGATAAAACACCTTGCCAACACCAAATTCTTAACCCACCTTGACTAGCTTGATTTCCTAAGGAGGAAAAAATAATGTGCATATAACCTATTGTTAAATGAATATGGGTTGAATCTCATTGAGAGAAAAATTATAATGTACATGAGGGATGTTTTGAGAAGATTGAGTAATGTTGCATACAGAAAAACAAAAAATAAACCCAAATCCCAATGGAAAAGAAGTAATAGAAAAATATGATCACAAAATAGGAGGGTAATGAAAAAATGGTTGCAAATAATGAAAAAATGTGGGTATCTCAAGGCAACCAAAAATAGGGTTCTAACACACCTTATTACTCATATCACATGCCAAAAAGGTCCTAAATAACTACTACCTAAATTTGTAAATTTTTATCGTTTCTTATTATTTTGAATAGTTTTATTTGAATTTATTATGTATTTATTATCGAATAATAAAAAAAATTAATGTTTTTCCAGCGTAGGGTATTTGAATGTAGGTCAATTGAAAAAGATGTTTAATCCCTTAAAAATAAAAAAATGTATCAATATGTTTTTTTATTAGGGTAAAAAACTAGGTTTTATCAGGATACCAAAACCAAGTACAAAACAACAAGATAATACTATAAAAACCAAAACGATAAACTAACAAGGAACAAACATGAAAAGTCTTTGAGCACAAGGCTAACAAGTATGACAAAAAAATACATTTATTTACTTATAGATCCTCTTGTATTTCATCGATCTTGTTTGGAATGGGGACCCCCATAGCATCCTTTCTAGCTTTATCCTTTTTCTATATCTAGCTCCTTGTGCATTTGATATTCCCATCTATAGTTTCTTCAACAATCCTATTCCTAGTGTTCACACATACATCTGGATGTTATTGTCCTTTTTTTTGTTATTCAGATATGGATCTTGTATCTTACTCTTAAAATATTTCATCTCTTCCACAAGTATGTCCATCTTAATCCCCAATCTGGTCATGTCAATTTTAACTCACTAGTGTCTTGATCAAGATCCATAAAATCTTGATTGTATTTTTTTGTGATTTGTCTCCAACTTATCTAATTTTGTCATGAATTTCCTCCAACATATTCATGTTATTCTTAAATTTGCCTATCATTTCTTTGATAAAATCAAGCAGAATGTTGCTATCATGCTCAATTTTATCCATTATTATTCTAATGGTATTCCCTTGATGCTCTAGGTTCTTCATTACCTCAGAAGATTCCTTACCATGTTCTAACTTTAGGGAGGTCATTGGGTCTTTTGAATTATCCAAAGAAGCCATAGATAATCTTCTTTTTAGACTTGAGAGCCCAATAAGCTATAGTTTCATCTCCATCTTCCTCATATTTATTACTAGGTTCTTCTTCAACATCCAACACAACCTTCTCCTCAGATTGTTTGATTGGGTGGTTGAGAGCAGGGGACTTATGGTGGATAAGGAGTAAAATTAATTCTTGGTACACTAGAACATCAACATCCCCTATTTGAATTCCCTAACAAAGTTCTCAAGATACTTTAGAAAATAGAAAGGGAAGCTAATAATATCTCCACACCTAAAATGGTTGAGAAGAAAGAAGTGGTGGGAGTACAATTTCTAAAAATTTACCTCCATCATAAGGAATTTCATTACTTGTAAACACACTTTTGGCCACAACCCTAGTAAATACACACAGAGCAATCCATCTTTTGATTCTTGTATCTTCTCATTCTTAGCAAAGAAGTTTTGAACAAATTCATTTTTATGCTACAGTCCCTATAGAACTTAGTGCCATATGTGTTCATCTATGTGGCTTATATAATTTTATTCTTTGACACTTCAACAATAATACCTCTTAATATCACCACTTTATATTTTTAGGCTTCGATGAAGTCAATCGAGATAACTGATCCAACCCCACGAATTCTCTCCATGTATTTGGTTAATTTGTCTCTCCTAAGGATGTGCCAAACATATTTTTTCCTCTTAACATTCATATAAAACAATGGTTCAACCCTCTTCTTATCATTGCCCATGATTTCACAGTAGGTCCTAGTTCAACTTGTGAGCATCAAGAATTGTCTAATGTCACAAGAATCAAAGCAATATATATATATATATATATATATATATATATATATATATATATATATCAATTTACCACACTTCATAATGAATGAGGTGGAGATATGAATCATGATTTGGCCAAGTTTGCTCATCCTGTCCATGTGGTGATTAAGCCTTGCACAGGAGGAGGAAAGGGTCTCGATGCTTCTAACCCCCGTCGATGTATACAAAGGGATCCTTATGATTAAAAAAGAAACCAAGGAAATAAGTCCCCTCCCCCCCCCCCCCCCCACATATGAAATTGATTATTAAATCTTGGTCTTTGCATTCAAAATATTTGTAAGGGGTGGGGATGAATAGAACATGAGTTCCAAGAAAAAAATTCAAACTCTAAACCCCTTTGTTCACCATCTGGTTTTCAAATCCATTGGCCTCCCTATAAGTGTGGATAAATTTGAGCCCATCAAATTTTCTAAAAAACATCTTAGCATCAAAAGTAACACTTATAATTGTCTAGCTTGTCTTAGAAATATATTTGAGATTATTACGGTTGTTAAATGAATCTCCTTCTATGATGGGAGTTTTTATACCCAAATCATAAGCTAGTTGAATTCCCCAATTAATATTCTTTGATTCAACTATATGGTTCATATGCCACAAATAGACTACCTTTATCATCCCTTATAACTCCCCCTCTACCTGCTTGACCAGGATTTTCTTTAGAAGCACCATAAAAATTAAACTTAAACCAAGAGTTCACAGGTTTTGACCATTTGACCTTATTTCTATCTATCTTCACCTCAGGCTCAGATTCTCTCTTTGGGGCTTCAATTTTTCACTGATGTAGAATATTGTCTTAAAAAACTATTATATTCCTTTGAAATAAATAACCTCCATGTTTTCTTTAATGGATTTCATGATTTACAGACTAACTCTAGACAAACTTCTTTTTCTATTGGAAAAAATCTTGTTGTTCCTTTCAATCCAGACTCTCTAGAAAAGGTCGGGAAGAGTTAAAATCTATATCTTTTTGAGGATAGAGGATAACCACGGGGGTTTCCATTACAAGATTAAATCTAACAAGGAATTGTGTCTGATCCAGGCCAAGTTGAAGAGGTAAAAACCAACATCTAAAAACTTGACAGAGAAGGGATAGTCTACAAAAATGTGTCTCACATATTATTCCTCCTCCTCACACAAAACACACCTATTGGGAATGGTCATGCCTCTCTTGATCAAGTTATAAATTGTAAGTATTTTATTTTGTGCAGCTAACTAGAAGAAAATTTTGATCTTTGTAACAAGTTCATTTGGCCATAGGGTCATCGAGGGGAAAACATTCTTCTCCGTCTCTAGATCCAATAGGTACCCATATTTAACCATGTATTCACCAAAAGATTCAAGATGCCACACTAAGTCCAGTCTTCATTCAAAAATTCACTTGTGTTAGTTTCAACCAGTTTCTTATTAAGTGGTTCAAGATGTTAATTAATGACATGTAGTTCTTTAAGACATCAAAATTAATTTTATTCTTTTTTATTTAGTTTTAAATGTACTATTAATTGCTTCTATTTTTCAAGAAGAAAACTTCTAAATTTCTCCACCTAATGATCACATATAAGTGACAATGGAAAAAGGTTGGAAAACACTCTTAAGACACATAGACATCACAGAAAGCATCCAAGTAAGTGTTAATTAATTATCTCTAAAAAATTAGTTAAATATTAAGTTAGAATTTTAAGATTAAGTTTTAGTGATATTTAACTTGGGTTTAAACTTTTAGAATTAGATTTTATTTTTTAAATAATAGCTCAATTATTAATATTTTTTTTCTATGTAGGGAACATTGGGCACCTCATGTATTTTATTTATATTATTATTATATTTCAATTACTATTTTTTAAAATTTAATTTTTTTTATATAATATAGGATTTTTTTGGTAGGTAATGAAATGTTCAACACACGAGAATGATTTCAATGACAATGATGGGGATGATAATGACGACCATGTTGGTAGTGTAGGTGGTGGAGGGGTTGATGATAAATATTAGAGAAGCTTTTTATTTTCAGTGATGGGTTGTATGCCTTTAGAATATTTTATAAACTATCGTATAGTAATTTTTTTTTAATGAAGATAGTTGTGGATATTTTAAGTATAATAAATTCCATTTAATGTTGTTGATGGATGTTAGTTTGAAATTTGTTTTTCAGTACCTCAAACAAATATTTTATTTTTTATAAACTATTTTTTAATACATTTTTTTTGATATTTTCTAATTTTTTTTAGAAAAATTAGAATATATTTTAAAGTTGAATTTTTAGGTGTTACATAAAAATTAATCAATTAAGAGTATTTTTTATTATTTATCACAATAATGAGTTTGCATTTTATATATAATTTAAATTTATTAAATTTTTTATATTAGTATGTTTTAAATTTTTAGATTTTTATTAAATAAATTGTAATAAAACCTACATTAGTTGAGAAATTTGAATTCATTAATGCATGAATCCTAATGCAAATACCCACACAACTTTTTCTTGAACAAAAATATAATAAGAAAACCACGAAAAAACACAATAAATTTTAAAAAAATCATGAAAATTTGGGTGATGCAAGGAGCGTCAAATGAAAAATCCACCAAATTCGTCCCCAAAACTACATCTTGGCATAATTTTTTAGTTATCATTAACATTACTCGCATAAATTAGGTTAACCTAAATCTTGCATAAAATTTGTTATTAATTTCTAGTGTTAAATTTACTCAATTTTGATACTAACAAGAATGCAAAATCAAAAAAATTTAAGAATGTTGTGTGCAAATATATATATTATTTTAAGGCAAGACAAGGGGGTTCTATTGGGGCCCCAACCTAAAATAAAATATAAAACAAAACAATTACATAATATAAAGAGGCCCAAAACATTAAAGGAAAGCATGCCATCGAGGGATATGGAGGGGTGATAGTACCAAATAATAACATTGAATATTAATATCCACATGCTCCAATTATGCTTTTATCACTCTCTAAATTTAATGATATTCAGGGTATAAGTTTATAACATATATCACTGAATACCCAAACAATATCTCAATGCCTTCAGTTGCTTGATGCAAGGATTTGGGGCAAATTAGGCCAATCATTACAATCCCTACTTTTCAACTTAGAGAAGATCTCCATACCTACTCCATAATTTTCTAAGTAATCTACAGCTCTGTTCATCATTTTGGGGTTATGAATGAAGTTCTTCCCTTCGGTATCACCTATGACTCTGATTGCCTGAAGCAATAAATAGTTAAGTCTCCAGTTTAGTGTTGAATGTTTTTTTAGGGCATTTATGAAAATCATGGAATCCCCCTCAATTTTGAGGCTAGGGAGGAGTTCCTTTAGGATAATTTTAACCCCTTCAATAACCATAATAAGTTATGCTTCATTATTCATTGAATGACTAATTCTACCAGAGAATGCTCTTAAGACTTCCCCTTTGGAATTTTGGAGAATGGCTCCAAAGCCTCCAATACCAAGGTTATTTTTGCATGCATCATCAAAATTTAATTTGAATGTTCCCTCTTGTGGATCCATCCAATTCAGTTTTAAGTTCATTTTTGGTAGCTCTGGTTTCCTTTTATCCCCCCCCCCCCCCCCCCATTCTATGTCTAACCAATTAGCTTGAAGTAGAAGGTTCCCATTGATATCCCAACCATTATCCTTATCAATGAGATGTAAACACCTAATATATTATATATGCTCTTTCACTAATTGAATTCAAATTTTTGTACAAGGGGTGTTGCCCTAATAATATTAATTTTACTTTCACACTTTAATAGATGGATTACCAATAAAATAAAAGTGTGACCTTCTTATGAATTATCTATTTAAATGCATCAATGCATTCATGTGCTTATATAATTCTCAATTTTAAATTAAGACCTTATTGATGTGCAAGATGATATGTAATGATTATAAAATTAAAAAAATTAAAAAATAAGCAAAAATTAATGATAAAAGTAAAATAAGGGTGAAGGGCTCCACAAAAGTAAACTAAGCAATATTGAATGGCTCAATCTTGGTTAGACAAAGATTGAATAATTTGATTTTGGTCAAAATACAAAATAGATAGAGTTTAAAGTAAAGGAAGAGGGAACAAATCTAGAAAGTTAGAAAACACTTAAGAGAGATAAAATAAGAATAATAAAGAGAACATGGATGCATAGATAGGACAAGAAAGATGCAAAGATAAATAAATATGTCACAAGTGTCACAAAATTACAATAAAAGTGCCAATAAGAGTATAATTTGAACCAATTATTCAAAATCACTTAAAGACATTAATACCACAACAATAACTAGTCTTGTACCAAAATTAGTGGTCTACATAATGCCCTATTTTTATGTGTATGCATAAATAATAAGTTAAAACAAATGAGTGGACATGAAATATTTGATAATAAGTTTCAACTATAACCCATAAATTTTGCTCTAATTTAATATTAAATATGATAATGAAATGAAAGTTAAAAAGAGGAAATAGGTTACCTTATCATAGAGTCTAGCCCCTACAACCTGCAAAACTTAAAAACCATGTCTCCTTGCAATCTGTATGAATGTATTGGCTACCACTAAGGGTCCTTAAATGAGAATCAATGTTTTTGTGTCTATATTTTGAATATTTTATGTACCTACAAAAAAAATGTAAACATTTACAATTAGATCAATGTCTATATAAATCAATAATAAAAAAGTTGTTAAAATCATAGAGTAAGTAAAAGAGTAGGAAAAAGTGCACTCAGTGGTATGTAAAATGTGCTACCATATTTTTATAATCTCATATTTTTATTATAAATCTGTCATGTGTAGAATGTTCCTATAATTATCTAGTGTGCACCTCTTTGATATAGAAAACAAATATTTAAACTCTCTAGTGTGCACCTCCAAATATAGGAGGGTAAATATCTGGAGTGTATCTCTCTAAACACCTCCAAATAAAATATTTTTAGTGTGTCCCAATATGTATCATTATGTAATTAAATAAACAATAAGTGTAACATATGCCCCCCCTTTGATTTGTGGGATATATTGCATATTGCTCATCTCAAAATAAAGGATTGTGCATACCATGTGTAACACAAGAAATCATAAGAGAAAATAATCATTAAAAGTGTACTTATCAAATATTTTGGTATTAAAATGAAAATATCATCATTTGAACATATTATGACCCAAGAGAGTATGACTACTGGGGATCTAAATCATGAATCATCATAAAAATGTATAAGTGACTAAGAGAGTATGACCATGGGGTATAAATCATGCAAATAAGACATAATCATGAAATCATGTGTGTATACTCAATAAATTATAACCATAAGGGGTCTAAATGATTATAAAATGCATTTGTAGTCAATAATGAAAGGCATGTATGCCAGAGTGAAAGCAATGTAAGAATTTGTGGTAGAAAAGGCATAGTATATATAAGCATAAGAGGGATATGTTAGATTGTATATAGGTAAGTGTGATCATTGTAAGCACATGAGTAATGGATTTCCCCTAAGAGTGCAATTATAATCAATGTGAATACAAAAATAATTATCCCCTTGTGTAGATCAAATGTCAGTAATGAATCATGGCAAGGGCATGCATCCATATAAACAATATATAATATGTTTAGGCATAAAAAATAACATGGCCAAGTGTGAAAAAGATGTAAGTAGGGACATATGGAAAGTAATAGCCCGAATATAATAATTTTATTATTTATTGACACATGGACATATCATTCCCCTAATAAATAATATATAAGCAATGAATCAAAATAAAATTATGCTCGTGTATAGGTGATAAGAGTTGGATATAGGTGTACTAGTAGGTTTCCCCCTATATGAGAAAGGTGTAATCAATGAAGAATGACAATGGCATGTCCCAATATAGTCAATATATAAGTAATGAGATATGGTAAGGGCATTCCCCAATGTGGTCAAGATATAAATAATGAGGTAGGCAAGTGCATGCCCCATGTAGTCAAGATATTATCAATTAGGCATGAGAAGGGCATGCCCCATGTGGACAAGATGTAAGAAATGAGACATGGCATAGCATGCCATGATATAATCCATATATAATAAATGTAAGCACATGGGTAGTGATTAATTATGATTCCCCTTAGTGGGATGAGAAATATAGGGTTAATTTAAGTGTAATATTGACATGCCCCATTATGACTAGAACATATTCAATGTATATATCATAATATTATACATCATGGTGGTATATATATATATATATATATATATATATATATATATATATATATAAGTTAAATTATGACATTATCTATTATGTATAGGGCATAGTCAATGTATGATCATGCATAAGGGTGCTTTCCCCTAAGTAGATGTCTGGTATGGCAATATAAACATGGAAAACAAGGGATTTGGGGACACATGGATACCAACATGTTGAAGGGAAATTAAATAATAAAATCAAGCATACGTACATAAATAAGATCATGTAAATAAAATTTCAAGAAAGAAATTCTAGGGAAAAGAAAGGAACTGTCAAAAACTAGTAATAAAACCAAGTGGAAAATGAAATCTAAAAAAACATGTAAGTAAATGAAAATGACCAGTGAATTAAAGGATCAAGTAAAAATAATATAAATTAAAGTAATATATGAAAATAAAATTCCCTCACAATACCCTTGGATCCAATTTTAAATCCATGATCACATGTAAATAGTGTATGTCACACATCTAATGTAATAATGTCAAGTGCATCATCTTATACATAAATAGATAGTGAATAGTTTAAGAAACAAATATCTTAGCAAGGCTAATAAATTTTTTTATAAATTCTTAAATTATCATCATATGATATATGTTTGAATTTAGATGAATTTCCACTATCATACATAGGAAATTAATTTAGTAAGTCCTTGTTATAATAGTTGGTGTCACCAATGCATTAATATGTAGTATTAAGTTTAGCCTACCTTGAAGCCATATTATGTAAAGTTTACTCATTTATTATCAATGGTGTTTGTATTTTGTGTTGATATAGTTTTTTCTTATGTACCAATATAAGTTCATAATAATGTTTATCTTTAGGCATCATATGGGTATGGTTAAATTGACACTCATGACTTACCAATTTATCTTCAATTTCAACATCACAATTATAAAGTCCTAAATTTTGTTCTTCAAATCAAAACAACTATCTTTCGAATGGATTTTAACTCCATAATATTAAAAATACAAATTTATGCCACCTTTTTTTATGGGTGGCAAAGAAATTGCATTGGAGTCAAGTAGGTTATTCAAAATTGTGTATATTAAATAATTTAGTAAATCACCTAAATTATTCAAGAGAAGTCATTGAGTTCTTTTTTGGTTTCTCTATATTATTGATGAATTGCAGTATCATTTATTTTTATCATGTGATAATTGAGATTTAAACCATTTTGGATGGAAAAACATTGTAAATCATGTGCCTCGTACGTAACCACATGGATGCGTAGAGCTCAACCTAGAGTATCTTAACATCACAAAAAAGGTCATTAAAATATGGATAAGGTTGTATAATTTTTTTACTAAATATATGTTTTCTTACAACTTCTGATGGTTGGTAAACAAACCAATGCATAATAACTCTAATTCAAAGCATATAATTGTGAATATTCTCTTGCAAAGATTTTTGGATAAATGGTACATAGTGAAAGGTAACTCTTGGGACTTTATTGGTAGTGAAACATGCTAATAAATATTTTTCTAAAATGAAAAATGAATGTATATAGACACTAGGTAAGGTAAGAAACCAATCTAATACATAGTCTATCAAGCTTCTTGGAAAGATTTTAAATAATAATGTATCACGATCAACATTATTTCAAAAAGAAACATCAAAGGTATTGAGGTGATTATAGGACTTCCACATCCATTGAATAAAGTTTCATCATAATAAAACCATGTGGAATAGGAGAGATTATAACCTTGCATATTATGGGGTTTGAAATATATCATAAGAATCAACCTCAACATTAGGCTCAAGGGAGCTAAGAGATAAAATTTTAACTTGTCATTGTAATTCACTTATTGCATCCATCATAGAGACTATTTCATAACCTAGTATAGTTGAATAATGGATTGGCTCACTCAAGGGAAGAGGATAATTGGATACAAACATATGAACACTAGTATGTTTAGATAAAGGAATAGGAAATTCTAACTAAATAGGAAACACATGTGAATATGCACAATTATTAATCAAATTTAGAATCATAGGAAAATAAGATCAATTAATAGAAACAATATGAAAATCATTTAAAACACATATATATTTTTGATCAGCTACTTCATTCAACATGTCCATAATCTTAGCAATATTAGAAGCATTTTCCATAACATATATTTTAATAAATTCAATAAATTCATCTCTATATCTTGCACCCATTTCATCTTTAAAATCATAATAATCATTAATTATAGTCCAATAATCATCTTGATAAACATGAGCATCATTATCCTTATCAACATGAGCATTCAAAAAGAAAGCATGTGGACAATCATTTTCATTCACATTATGTTTTATACAATAATCAACATACAAGTTGTTGTGTACATCTAGGTTTAAATCCATATTGGTCTAGGTTACTTGACTTGAAACTAACACATCTTTCCTTAGTAATATAATTTTTCATATCACAATTTAACATTCTAAAATCATGAGGGTTTAGAGAAAGATAACCAGTACTGAAAGCATTCATATCATTTTAACTATCATTTGGTCCTATGAATTTGAAACTTAGTTACCTTAATCTTTCATCAATGTTATCTTCACTATAAAAAACAATAATTCCTATCTTCTACATCATTATGGAGGCCTAAGCTCATAGAAGCATTTACATTGCCATGAAATAATACATCTAAAGGATGAGACATTGACATTACACTAGGATTTGATGCAAGCACAAATCAATTAGAGATAAATATAATTAACATCACAACCTAAAATAAAGGAAACATTAGAAACATGAAATATATAACCTTAAATGGAGGGCATAACATAATGTAAATGCATGATAATACCTTTGGATAATAACAAGGAACTAGGGCTAATGATGGAGAAATAAATGAGTGAAACCCTATAAAAAATCATATCTATGATAATTATAACAAATCCAATCCTACAAGGAAAGGAAGCATGTGAGGCATTGCAAATAACACTAGGCACATACAAGGGTAACCCTAATAAAATGGCATAACAAGGAAAGAATTTAATAAACCCTAATAAAAATAAAATCCAAAATGTAGTACCAACACAATCTAACTATAACAGGTGTAACAGGGCATAGATTCACTAGAATGTTTTGATAAACATTGTATTAGGTCAAGGACACTACACTAGTCATAGAAATGGAAGTTACACAAAACTGTAGACACCTAATTTTTATAAAAGGTTTATTATTGAAATTTTATTAGTGTTTTTTTTGTGCATATTTATCACTAGTTTGAATTAGGTTCTTATTGGCACTTGTTTTCATGTGTCTTCCTTCTCTCATATCTTTTTCATGTGGTCTCATGTTATTTTATTTTCTATTTCTCTCTCTCCTCTCTTTTTTTTATGCTTAGGAGGCCCCTTGTGTTTTTTTCTCTTTGTCCCTTACCTTTTCCTTTAGAAGGATGGAATCAATGATCTATCAGTTGTGTCTTAAACATAATTGGTGACCCACTAATCTTATCCCCTTATATTTTATGGGCCCTTATGTCATGCTCCTCTTTTAAATGTTTGGACCCATAATTGTCATTTCTTTAAGTTTTTATTGATGGGCATGTTTGTAAATAGATTCCTAACTCAAATTCAATAAATCTATATATAAAAATACTCTTATAGGAATTTTAATAACAACATCAAGTAATAAAAATTATAGGCATGTTAGACCTAGTGATGATAGCCTAGTGGTAAGTGAGCTGAGTGTTAGAAGTGGGAGGTCTCAGGGTCCATTCCCTTGGATGACCACTCTCTAACATCATTCCCACACTAAGCTATTGTGGGTTATTCATGAAATTTGTCTGCAATATAATGGGCTATCAACTCAATGTTCAATATGATAGGGGTTGACATGTGGCTTGAAACTTGTGTTCAATGTGATAAGGAAAGTCCACAATCCATATATAGGGATACTATTCACCACTATTTTGGGCATTTTGGTTAAAAAATGTATATACCCAATATTTTTTAAAATATTTATAATAATAGGGATTCAACCTAGGAAATTAGATTGGTGATGATTTTAGCAGTGGTGACTAATGGAGATTATGTCTCTCCTACAGGTGCATTAGGGCATGGTGCCTAGCCTACCATGCACTATGTATCCCTCCTCTTTATATTGCCAAGACTATTTATGTCAATGGTGCTACCTGAGTTTGGTTCTTTGTTCTTCTTAGTTGTCTATTTATAGATCTAGGTTTCTTTTTAAATTGGTTTTGGGTATTTGGTGTGACCTATGTCTCTTGATCTCTGCTCCCTTTTTAGGGTTTCTTTAACTTGTTAATGGGTTCTAGTTTTTTATATGTTGCTTGGAGAGACTTGATGGCCATTTTTGGCTCAAATGTGACTTCCTCTATGTCGAGGGTTTCTCTGATGTGATTTTTAGATCCTTTTTTTATCAGAGCAAGTTAGGAATGAACATACCTGATGTTCCTTTGGTGGAGTTAGGTATTTCAAATCTAAATTAGGAAGCTTGTTTTTATTTAGTGGTAATGGTTTGCCAATTTCAAAAATTTAGGTTGAGTGTTGTCAATTTTCATACCTAGATTTTCAAGCATTGGAAACCTCTTTTAAATGGCACTTTCACTATTCACCTTTGTGCCAAGGGCTTCTTCATAATTTTTTACTTTTCTTTCACTAATAGAGACTAGTTGTTACATTCAAATCCTTGGATTTCGGACAAAGCCTTTATTTGCATGAAACTGTGGTTCCCTGATTTTAACCCTATTTCAGATTCTTTTACTGCAACACCATTTTGGGTCAAGTTGCCTCATTTGTCTTTATAATTTTGGTAGGCTTCTTTGCTTCAGGCCATTGGCAATTCTCTTGGGGATTTTATTTCTCTTGATTCTGATAATTAATCTTTCATGCATACTACCTTTCCTCAGATATGCTTTGTCTTAGATATTTCAAAAAAAAAAACCTAAAGTTATCAAGATCAAAGTTGGTAACATAATCTAGAATTAACCTTTGGATTATGAAATATTAAATTCTAGATGTAGGAATTGCTTTGATTACAGTCATGTGGCTATTAATTGTCCCAAATTTGGTGGATAATATGATAGCAAGTTAAAAATTAGAAAATATGGTACTTTGTGAAAAGATGTTGATGTGGAGCATCTGATTATTTTTGGTAAGGATAGGGAAACAAACTCTGGAGGTAGGGGTAAGGATTTTAATTCTATTAGAGATCTTGGTTCTTCCATAGATTTTACTAAAGATTCTCCTTCTCTTTTGGCATCCTCCTCTGAAGTGATCTCTTCTTCTTGTATCAATAAGGAGGTCCCCTCTGATAAAAAGGTTTATAGTATGGATTTTGTTGATTCAAAATCTCCCCGGTGTTCAAAAGATCTTTCCCTACAACATTTTAATTCATCCCCTTTAGGTTATTATAATTTGGAGGAATTGGACTTAAACATGGTATTCCCTCAAGATGATAGTCTTGTTGATGATGGTAAGGTTGGATGAAGGTTTATCACAGGAAAAATTATGCTTCTAAAATAGACATGTGTCATATGAAACTCCACTCTCACAAGAAAATTTCTTAAGTGGGGTGTTTTATTTTTCATCTAGTGTATGGATTTTAATTCTTGTTATGTTAATGTTTTTTGTATTTTTTGAATTAGTAGATTTAACTTGCCTATTTATGGCTAAGATTTTCTAGGTGGCTCTGAAATTATCGATTGCATCAATACACTAGGTCATTTTGGTATTATTTTTTAAACTTTTTAGTGGGTAGGGGACTCGTTCAAACCTAATATATATATATATATATATATATATATATATATATATATATATATATATATATATATATATATATATAATTATATGCATGCTAAAAATATATATTTAGTTATTAAGGACTATTCAAATAAGTTCAAATATTTTTAGCTCCATCTTATATCGAAATAAGGAATAAGTTAATGTTCATATAGTATCACTTGATTATTTAGGGTGAGAAGGTGAAGGCCTATCTTTAACTTGGTTATGAATTACATTAACATACATGAGAATTACATTGGATCTAATTCCATACATGAGGGATATATATTTTCAACTCCATGAAAGTTTTCATGAGCCAGTTAACCTTACACCTATTTTATTCCTCTTGCAACACTTTTGGTGAATTATGTCTACAACAAATGAGAAAAAATATATGACATTTCAACCAATAATAAATGAATCAAGTTCATTACCATGTTCTTCATATACCTATCACATGTCCATAAGTTTAATAAACCTAAAAATCAATAGAGTATATAATTGACTAGCAGGGATAGAAATAAAAACATCACATGTACACAATCGGTGGTCTACCAATTTTGTAAGGTAAAAAATTGATGACATGTATATTTTTTCATTTTCAAAACACATCTAAATTATATGTATTTAGTCTAAATAAGTTACAAATCCTATTTAAAATTTCCAAAATAGTGACCAAGTGTGTCTATTTTCATCACTTTTCACTTCTCTTTTGATTCCATTACTTGTTCATTACTTTGTCATACTTTTAGTTGCAATTTTTAGGCATATTGCATATCTATTTTTTGTAGTTTACTATTATATATTAGGACTACATTATGCCCTAGTTTAAATTTTTTGTGTGAACACTATTTAGTCCCTAAATCATAAATAATCAAAATATTTGGTGAAGCTTTTGATGATGTTTATCCTAATAGAGTCACTACAATTTCTAAATTTAAATATTCAATTAAAAAAAACCCTACATGCTTGGAACCTATGAAGTTAAAGGGAATAAATAATATAATTAGGGATAAGGATCCTATAATTGAGAATGTTACCCATGTTCCCTTGAATTTTTATAATACACCTATTGGAGGATCTTAATTTAAATTGGTGATGATTCTAGTGCTCTTAGTATTCCTACTAATGCTTCTATGCATCCACCTATTATCATTCCTACTCAAGTTGTTCATGTTATTCTTGCATAACCCAATTCTTCTTTGGTGCCTCCTACTTTAAATCCATTGATTTATGTACCAACACAACCCAATTATCATGTTTTATCTCTTATTCTTGGTCATAGTCAAGCTACCAATAAAGCCTCTAATCCTAACAATGTTAATCTTACAATGGCTCCCACATAAACTAAAATAGATCAAGATGTTTTGATTAAATAAATCAAAGATATGAAATTTTAAATCGTACAAATATATCAAGGATCTCATAATTATAGTCATTTGGTTACCTTTCAACACATATTATATAACCCACTAGTTCATGAGGTCCTTAATAATCTTCTACCTAGGTTTTTCAGCACCCAAATTTAATTTATAAAACAAAAAGGGTGATCCTTCACATAACATTAGATCATATTTTTCTTCATACTTTTGTTTCGCTCATGATAACTTGATGACGACAAATATTTTTCCTAGAATCTCAAGGACTATACCTTGGATTAGTTTTACACCTTACATGTAGGATCCATGCATCAATTTAATGATTTGGACAACATATTTTTAGCTCATTTTTCTAGAAACATTAGCTAAAAGGTCAAGTTTTATCAAATTGCATGATTCAAACAAGGACTTATTGAGACTTGTTTTGAATATATGTTTATGTTCAATATTATGATTATAAATATTTCTCATAAAATCCATAGTAGTGAGCTAAAAATTAATGTTTGTTTGGTTCAACCACTCAAATAAAAATTTGTGTTCAATACTTTCTAATATTTTGATGAACTTTTCCATATGCTTCATAACTATGAGATCAAAATTTTAGAGGCAAGTATGATCATGTATATATCTAATGTTTCTACATCTACCACATCCAAATTTTGTGGAAATAAACATTCAAAATTAAGACTAATATTACTCCAACTTTTCAAGCTAAAAATGAGGCCGAAACCATAAATGTAATATCACAACCACTTGATAGGCTTATCCTTATACCTTCTAGGAACCTTCAATAATTCACAAGATTACATGAAACTCTTCACAAAGTGATTAAACACATCCTTGAATGCAATATGGTTTCATTACCTTTGTCATATCAATTGGATAATTATCAACCTTTTCTTAAGGGATATTTTGTCATTTAATATGTTGATTACCATATAACTTCTATTCTACCAATGCCTATCATATATTGAAACATAAGATAAAGATCTCATTGATAGTAATAATATTCAAGTTAAAGGCCATAATACTAAACTAAATGAATTAGTCACAATGCCTAATCAATGCTTATAAATATTCAAAAATTTATTTCAAAATGACAATACCAAGAAACATGATGATGTCCACATGATTACATATATGCATAAATAAATGATTTTTGATGATCATATCATCAATAACATTAGAATAATGGTTACTGGCTCTAAAGATTAAACACCATCAATTAAATTATCTGAACATGAGATTCCACATGATTATTCAATTAATGGTCCACTCTATATACTTGGTTTTGTTAATTCACATAATTTGATCACATATGACATTATGATTGAAAATTTTTCAAGACAAAATATAATTATAATGTCATTTATAGCTAGTATAGGTTATACTCAATGTGACTTACTTGGCACAACTATGATGCTTAGAGTTATGACAATATTACAGGATACCCCTTAGTGGTATTGCATTACCAATTACAGTTGGTCCTAAGATCATATTAATATGATTCTACATAATTTTGGATACTTATATGTATAATATATTACTTAAATACCCATGACTAAATCAAATGAGATAAATGCAATCCACACTACATCAATGCCTTAAGTTTGTGCATAATGATAAAGTATATACTATTTGTGGCACATCTATAAAGTTACATATCCAAATTCAAAAACACCATGAGATATTACATAAAGTGATACTTAGAAATCAAATCATTCAACCTCATGTGGCATTTTCTAAAGTTTCACCACCTACAGTTATGGTTCCTACCATCTTTTCATATTGATCTTCAACATCATGAGTGATAATGCCTATATTTAAGACTCCTATAGTTACACTACATATATGTGCAATTCCTAATCATGAATGTCCCAATATTGATCTACAACCTCTTGCATCAGTTTGTAATAAATAAACTACTAAGATTTATCTATCATATCTGAAATAACATGTGTGCTTTATAAGAGGTTCTGGAAACTATTTGATCCCATTACCACCATATCTCTCTTTGGGATAATGATCCAAGATACTATAAATATTTAAAACATTTATATAATACTTATATTGATGCATCTTACTCCTTAGGTCCAAAATATGATATTATATACCAAATCATTTGTTATCCATTATATCCTATCTCTTATGCTTCATCCATACATCCTATTAGACCATAGTTTATATTTTTCATATGTCTTCTTCTATATGTTGTGAATTTATCCCTTGAATTTTCTCCATGCCTCACCTTTCTTATAGATTTGACATCTTGGCACTTGTATTCTTTTGCATTGACATTCTTCTAGCTCCTTAGTTTTGTTGCTTGTTATGTTGCACTAGCCTTTGCCCTTTGATTCTTATTCCCATTCAAAAGATTTATGCATATTTATTGATCATGAAAACATACATATTGAGACCTTCCATCCTATCATTCATTGAGTTCTAAGGGAATTTTTAGGTTTTTTGAAATCCCCATCTTCTTCTTCTTTCTTCCATATTTTCATCCCTTGGCTTGCTTGATTCCCTTCCTTGGCTTCTCCTAATTTTCCTTGTGGATTATTTTATTTCTTGATTTCCATGTAGACTATTTTATTACTTGATTGATCTATCCTTGATTCTTATTATGCATTCCCATTTTATTCCTATTTATGTGATCTTCTTCTTCTAAGAAAATTATAAAAAATCCAAAAAATATATATAAAACATAAAAAAAACTTTCTTTTTCAATGGATGTATGTCATGATTGTATACTTATGCTAGAGGTTTTATGTATACATGTTACACACATGGTTCTCATGGTATTATTTTAGTAGGTGAGATGAAATATATATAGGTTACATATGTTTATGGAATTATAGATGCTATGAGGCTACATTCAAGCCCACATTCTTATCATATTGGTGGTATGCTTTATACTGAGGACATCTTTCTACAGTGTGTTTCAAGTGATATCCTTCATATTTTAATTTTATCATATAAATATACTTACATTGACTAATATATCTTTTTATTAGTTACATATTTCATGTTACATGGATACATTGTGTGTTCTCTTGTGTGCCTATGATTGCTTACTTTCCTACATGTGTGCTTGTGTTTTTATTTTCTTGTGTGTGTTGATTTTTGATGTCTTATGTAGTTATGTACATAGAGGATCATCTGTTTATCATGTCATGTTATGTCATTGATTGATCATGGATCATATGTCCTTACATGATTCTATGTGTAGTTACATACATATGTCTAATTGCATTGCTTATATTATGAGTTATACTATGTTTAGTGTCATGATCCATTTTATGCATGCTACATTTTATAGTATACTATGTTATTTTGAATTATTTCCATGGTGATTACCATGCATGTACTTAGGTATACCACTACTGTGTGTGTATGCTTCAATGTTATATCTATCCTTCTTAAGGGCACCTTGTTACATTTGGGCATATCATTTATCTACCTTAACTTACTTACCATTAGGGGAATTTTACCCTTGACTATCTCCATGAAATCATTATTATCTATATTCTGTGCATATGGATTTTAAATTGGGGTGTGAATTTATTCACCATCACATTAATATATTAAGGAATATTTCTTTCCCTTCATTCTCTCATCCTCACGAGGTTGTATTTTAATACCTATATTTACATGATGATATTTTCATATATCTACATATATGTGTTTGAAATGATGTTTACAAAATATTCTAAGAGTTTTGGATATATTACATAATAATACATGTTGTGCATAATACTTTCTTTTGAGATGAGTGATTGGAGGAACAACTTTAAAATCCCTCACCTCAAATGGGGGCATGTATCCAGATATTTTACATCCATATTTTTCAAAAATGAAATAAATATTGAGAAACACTAGGAAATATCAAGAAACACAAAATACTTACTTCCCTAATGAAGAAGCAGAGTTGAGTTGTCACAACTTACTCTGAAAGTTTTGGTACCTAAGAAAACCCCAAAATATTTTTTTCTAAGTTGCAGTTACCCAAGATTGGCAACATGGCTCACCCATCAAGAATATTCATTCCTAACCTCATATTTTTTTATTTCTATTTCATTTACTATACTCTTAATGATTTACTAGGACATTGACCACTTGAATTTGTTTGTAGATGCAATCCATATCTCTAATGATCTATCATCTCATATGGGTAGATTCTCACCTAAGTTTCCAAGATGTTTCATCATTCATTCCATAGGTAAGTATAGTTAATTATTCAATTTATTATTTTACTTTGATAAATACATGTATTCACATGGATGTGCACATCAAAGTGGGCCATTATATATACTTAAGTTATAATTTTACAATATTTTCTATCACGTATTTGTAATGCATTTCCACACTTAGTCAACTTGTCTATATTTAATTATTTTCATATACCTTTCCACCCACATTAGAGTCCCTTTGTCTTTGATTCATCTATATATCCTCAAATTAATACAAAATTTGTTTGTTGTCAACTTTGAAATCTCATTAATTTATTCTATGATTAGTCTTGTCTCCATTATGAGCCTTTTTTCCAACTGGTATGAAAATGGAGGCATGTAGATTTTTTCCCTCTTGCTTTTGTGTCTCCTTTTAATCTAGGCTTGATTACATGTACCTTAACTTTATCTTATCACACTATCTTATGGTTGGCTTATGTGCATCATGTCCTAGAGACACATGTATATAAAAATAAATATTTATTTATTTATGAAATGAGTATCAATTATTGATCAAATGGAAATCCCTCCTTAAGTTTGAGCCACGCATTGATTATATTAATTTTTTACACTTGTCAAGGAGCTTGCATATTTATTCTACATTGCATATACATATGGTGCCATCATCACCTTATGCCAAAATAGGTTTATAATGTGAGAATATTGTTGCATTTGAATTATATAAGATAAGAGGTGAATTCATTTCACTCACTTGCGTTGGTATTTCACCCACATGCACAAGAGAACTACATTGACTTTAATTCCATTATATCAAATATGTAGTTGTAACTCATCAAGAGGTTGCCTAAGTTAACTAACTTGCACACACTATCTTGTTTCTAAAATTAAGGGTTAGGTCATAGTATTAAATATAAGTGAGTTAGTTCATTAAAATGGTCAAATAAAAATAAATAATATAAACCCCTACTCATAATAAGCATGTGCACCTACCCAAAAAATTATAGAATCAAAAAAGGAACTAAGTACAAAATTGGTTCCCAAGAATAAAATTAGTAGAAACAAAGGTATATAATTAATGGCATGTCAGTTTCATATATTAAGCAATTTGTGACCTATCAATTATATCACAAAGATAGTTCAAATCCAAATTTGAAGAGTTTAGTACAGTCAGCTCCAATACCTAAATTTCCAAGGATCACATCAAGAATCAAACTTCACACATAGCACCTTTGTTCATTATTGTTTGTATAAAAGGACAACAACATATATTCATGATATATGATCAAACTCAATTAAATATGTTTAACCTTCCCTTTCTTAGATCACCCAAATATGATATTGAAAATCTAGCATAAGTATCACCTTCTTCAACAATATTGGGATCTATTATGCTACCTGAATCTTTGGGTCCTCAAACTTGTATTAAATTATTATATATTACTAATTCCTTTTTATTTACAACCATATATTAGGAAATTAATCACTATAAATTAAGAATAAAACATTGTATAGTACTAAAAATCACATATATTTCAATTTTCAAAATAAAAAATTTTCAGTTCAACAAGACATCATGAATAAAAAATAAATTATGAAACATCCTATCACAAATTTGGTTACATATCAACACATCAACATTTTGAGGATTTTTATAATGATAATGATGACTTAATAATATACCCTATATAATCATTGGAAAGGATGGATCCACTTCCTATCATGATGACACTTTGGAGATTGACATTACTATTGGTTAGTGCTTCATCTTCCTTATTATGAGCTTTGATGTCTACATATTTCACTATGAGTTAGGTACCTAGTCACCATACATCCTAAATTTATGGTTATGGTTATTATAGTTAAAACCCATAGAGTTTTGGTTTATCTTATCACATCTCTTTTGGGTTATAATTCATACACCATCAAGAGTCACTATGTTTATTCATCCACATCACAAGATTTATCTATCATATAGTTCAATTATATCAAGACTATTGTGTCTGCTTCATTTTAAACCTATCTCCATGATAAATGTCTTGTAATGATGATTTAGGTTACTATAAAACTCATTAGTACACGCTCAAATATATATATGATAATTTTAGTGACACATCTAACTCCTCAAATTTAGGACATCATATTTTACATAATACTCTCAGTTAGCCATGTTAGCCTATCACTTGCACTTCATATCTACATCCTACTAGACCATTGTTTCAATTTTTTATATATATCTTCTATATTTCATGCCTTTCATGTTCCTTCATCCCTTGAGTTCATTGCATGCCTCATCTTCTTCAGGGGATATATATGTATGCAGTTCTATAAATCTATCTCCTTATCTTTGAAATCCATAGTCTACTTTTAGCACTAGGTTTAAGCCTAAAAAAGAGGGAGAATGGTGAATCAATATAACCCAAACCACTCCCCAATGAGTGTATGATTTTTTCCTATGTATCTAATAATTCAAAGAAAGAAGTTAAACTGCATGTGATTCTCCCTATTAGGTGTATGTGTGTAATAGTGTTCCTTCAATGAATGCAACTTGTGATCTACCTTTTAACACTTGTAGAATGATAAATTTGACTTGAGTTTGAGGTATTTAATACTTGGATAGGACTTGGTTGTTGTGACTGATCATTGAATTGAAAATAATAGGGTAGCCTCTTTGAATGTGCAAGTGATTGATAAATGTTTGATCAACACTTCGTAGATAGGAAATAAGCTTAGGATTATTGTGTATTTATATGGGCATATTTGGATAATTTATCATGCCACCAACATGTGAATTATATGAGTCAACCCATAAGAAGGATTTGAATTTAAAAAATGATTGTTACTTGGCACATGATGAGTCTATTAAGTTTGGATAAATCTAGAATTTTGAAATAGTTTGAGCTTGAAAATTCTATCCAGAAGGCAATAATATCGATCTAATGATCTATATATAGTCTAAATATGAATTTGAACAAGTTAGACATATAGTAGCTAATTCCTATAAGTGACTAACATAAAATCAGGAAGGTCAGACACATGGAAACCATCTAGATGTGAAATAAGGGTGAAAATATTTGTATGTGTATGCACAAGTCATGTAAGATGAGGCTAGGTGAAAAAATACATTTTAAAGTATCTAATACCATATTTTAGTGTCTAAAAATTCCCCCTTTTATTATATTATTGAAATTAAAATCAATGCTAAAGTGAAAAGATAAATAAATGTACCCGAGTGTGTACAACACACTTTTTCTTTGGGATGAGGCTCCAAATGTGCAACTACAATGAATATGTATCAATCAGTTTCCATTTATTAAATCTAAAATGAAATTGAATCTTTTAAAACTTAAAGATTAAGGAAGGAATAAACTTGTTAGTGGGTGAACCATGTTTTCATATGACATGTTATTGGAGATGATGCTTCCTTATTGAAGCATTGGAAAGTTTTGATTACTTATTGAAACACTTGAACACTTATGAGTGATCATGCCCTAATTTATGTATTAAGGCAAGGCCATGGGTGGGGAAGATAAAATTGCCAACCTTCATGATAATGGAGTAGTGCCTAGGTAGATGATAATCATAGAACCTCAAATACATTACTCATGTAACTAATCTTCAACCCTAAGATAAAAGGTGGGAGTCACATATTGGGGTCACGAAGTAATTCCTAGGTCATTGATCATTATTGAACATAAATTGCATTACTCATTTAACTAAATCAATCACTATAAATATAATTATATCTTCAAAATGCTGACTTCTAGGTATCATTGATTCCATATAATAAAATTATAATAGTGTGTATGTGAATGAATAATGTGCATGCCCCATAATTTATCCAATCATTGTTAACATGATATAGAATGTTATGCATCTATATCTCATTTTTTTCCTACTATGAAAACTTATTTAACTTGTGCTCCTATAACATGTGTTCATATGCATGTAATATGTCCCCATATGTATCTCAGTATGTAAATACCTGAAAATATGTAACTTATGTTCATGTAAAATGTGTGTGTATGCATGGCATATACACCCAACTATGTTTGAATTTGTAAATATTTATCTCATGTCTAATCCAAACTGATATTCTAAACCAATCTAAACTCTTTGAACAAGTAAGCTACCCAAATTTTAATTTGTTTACTTATAGATGCTTAAATATATATGACAAGCCCACTAATATTCCCCCTTTTGAGGTAAGGGAAGTAGCCTATGAATTACTCATATTGAAAGAAAAGAGTTAACTATCTCTTGTTATGTAAAAATATGTAATCACATAGAAACATATGTTAGCTTGTGGATAATATGCCATCATAGTAATGTGTATATTTCCAAAACATATATTAAACATGTAGTGTAAGGTATATGAGTTTCATGTCTAGATAGATATAATAATTAGGTGTGTATTACTAACCATCATTGATATAAGAATTAAACAATAATACATAGTAAATTTGCATGATGTGAATCATGACACAACACACAAATGGGGAGGTGCATGATAATGATCACGATACCTAAAAACTTAGTAACCTTAGAAAAAAATATTATATTTATCCACTCATAAGCACACAATGTCATGTACACGATGTAAACAATATAAGCACACACAATAGCACTCAATGTTGTATACAAGGCCAAGGCAAGCATATAATGGATAATCAAAGATTGTACATAAGGCTAAGGGTTGCATACAATGGACAATAAAATTACATGCACAAGGTAAATGGACACACATAATAGATAATAAATTATTAGCCTATTATGAAATTAAATAACATCAATGAATCATATAAAAATCCAAACTAGTCTATACTATCAATCTATGGTAATGTCATAGCATAGTAAAGTAGCATATCTATGAAATGTAGCATTGTAATGAATATAAAAAAGATCAAGACATATGTAAGAAATCAATGTATCTCATCATGATAAATTGAAATTTCATAGAAAGATATAAAATTAAAAAAAATAACATGTAGAATAAGATGCCCCTAGCATTATAATGGCCCCTAGGTATAGGAATTTTCTGCATGTATGCATACATATATCATGTATAACATATATGCCATGCATCTCACTCATATACTATCAAATGTATTTATGTATGAAAATGTAAATGTAGTAAATAAAACATGTGATAAATAACATAAATAAATAATAAAAACCAGAACATTGTAGATACTAAAATATGTTCTTTGGTACTTGGCAATGACACACTTGACACATATTTACCATGCATGACTTGAGCCCTCAAAAAATGTCCTAATCTATCATTCTCTCACACTTACATGTTATTATTGTCACCAAATATTTCACCCTAGAGGATTTTTTCCAATCCTACTCTAATATTTGGGCAACATTGGAATATCTCTAGGCCTATGGGTTGCCTATAGTAGAGGTAGACCTCTACGTTTAAGGGTTAGCTCCCTAAATTGACCTTTAAGTCCTTCTCACCTATACTAAGTGATTGATTGTTGGAAAATAGGTATAAATATTAATTAAATTAAACTATTATAAGGGGGTGATACACAATAATGATTTCCACCAGACCACATACTTCTTTCACTAAGAAATAAGACCTACAACATTGTTGACCAAATTTGACCCTGTAGGTCAAATTGGGACTCCTATTGATAAAAACTTGATATTTAGGTTTTTTATGGGTTTATTATTATGTAATATGGTGTATTATAAATATTTTATTTAATTTCATGTCATATTAGCCTTGGTCTTATTAATTTTAATCTGTATGTCTTTTTGAGCCATTTAAAGGTCATAAAATGAGCATTTAATGAATTGTGTAGCCTCCTTGGGTAAATTTAAGGTGTAAAAAGGTGATTAAATTTCAAATGTGTCCTATCATGCCATAATAAACTATTTATAGTTGAAAATTGGTAGGTTCTTCAAAATAAAGAGCAATTTTCTTGAAAAAAGGAAGAGTTTGGCACTTATACGACCCATAAGGTAGTGTGAGACGTGGGAGAAGGTTGTGAGATGAAATTTTAGATTAATAAGACTCATTTACATGATTTATATACTCTTTAAGTCCCAAATTTAATCAAAAACTATTTTAATCCTTCTTCACCCTTCTAGACACACAGAACCAGTCAGCAAGTTTATGCTTGGTACAGACAGTTAGAGAAATTCTAGGTCAAATACCTTTGGCAGGTAAAATTACACTTGTATAGATTAATTTACATAATAATTTTTCAAGGATTGGTCATCCATGCTTTACAAATCATCTCTAACAAGTTGACTATGTTTTTTTGCTCACTATTTCCCATACCCTATAGGTTTTTCTCTTATATGGATAGTTTCATGCAATCTAGTTTCTTATATTGATTCAATAAGTTTTTAAATCCATACTCTAATTTTTTCCATGCTTGGTGTTATGTTTAAATGTGTTTTGATAGTTCAAACAAGTCACTTTATAAGAGGGTGTTGATATTGAACTTGCATTCAAATTCTACCATTTGCAAAAAGCCTCCTTCTCTACAAGGGATTTGATATGATGTAACATGGTGTTTCACTCATTTAAATGGTTATTTAAATTTATTTCTTTCAAAGTTTCAATCTCCAAAGTGAGAATCATTGAGGTTGTAGTTCAATGGGATACACAGTCAGCTCCCAGCTCATCTTCAATCTTAGTCATGACTTGTGGAAGCCATGAGAACATCCATAAAAGTATAATGAAGGTTTAAAATATTTTTAATATTATCTAGTAACATGAGGTAGTGAGTTGAGTCTCCAAATAATAAATAGAATACTATAATAGTCATATGCAGTACTTATACACAGTCTACCATGAACATGCATCTACAGGTGCCATGAAGGAAGAAGAAAATCATGTGAAAACAAAGAAAACAGCTCATTAAATCCATTCAAGGTTTTGAACATCCATTTGGAGGTATTGAGATAGGTTTACAACTCATTGAAGGCCAAATGCAATGCACATAATCCATACTTATACTTGCTACCTGTACATGAAAATGGCCACCTATAGGTGATACCACAGATCTAGGGTGTCTTATGGGAGTGTTGAAACAAGTGGTGAAACTCCTTTTGTGATCCTAGTATGTTGAAGATATCATAGCAGACCCATGAGAGTTGTTGAGTTTGTAGGCAAACTATGAAGAACCTTCCAAAAGTAATAACTATGTTTAGGGACCTTTTCCCTAAAAATCAAAAATAGAGCACCTAGCCCTTTTGGAGACATCTTAAGAGAATTTCATGTTGATTTTTGATCACTCCAAGTGCACTCATTATATATCCCTATCATAGGAGGAAAACTTTGCAAAAGATAGAGGACAAATGACTAATGGAAGACAATAGTTGAGCACCTCAAAGTTGCCATTTGAACACTAAATTCCCTCACTATCATCTACAATATCTGAGCTATAAAGAGACCTCTTCACCCAAGTTGAAAGTATTATACTATATCACCATGGTTGAATGATTATAGATGATTTACAAGATCATTTATGATATAATGATCATTTAAAGAGGATTATATACTAAATTTTGATCTTATTCACACCTACAGGTGTCCCTTCATCTGAAACTATTCACCTATAGCTAAGGGTCATCTTATACATCATCCATAACAATGGATTAATCATAGAAACATCAACATTGGTTTAGAGAAGATGATTCCAAATGGATAAATAGATCTAAAAATTATATGGCACATGTCCCAGGATGAGTTCTGACCCACAAGCTTATATTTGTCCCAATACAATTAATTGTAGTTGATTTTAGGCAATAGTGGGCTAAGGAGTAATGCCTAAGTGTTGGTACTGCATAAAGATGAGATAAATGGGTTAAAAAAAATTAAAATGATCCTAAGGGACTCTAATAATGTTTTATACATTGTCATCAAGCTAAACTATGCAGGGATCACCTACAAGTATAAGTCCCTTGAAGTAGACACAGTCAGTAAATGGCACTTAGTATTGACCAAGAAAAGAGTATGAAGAATATTTGAGATGTTAGATAGATGAATTAAATTTAGAACACCTTCATAATAATAATATTCTCATGGCACTCTTGTGGTAGATACAAATCAAAGAAAGGACCCTAAACAAGCAATACATAGTCCTTTCCTTAAATCTTACAGACAGTCAATTCCCCCACAAGTTTATTTAAAGATTTAATGCATTTGAGGGGTCTAGATATTTGATCAAGAGTTGAATTTTTTCATATATCACCTCCATCACTTGAATAATCATCTCAAGTAATTAACTTGTCTAAGGAAATAGGGGAAGTACCCTCTATTTTGTCTTAGACATAGCGTACTTTCCTTTGTGTGCAAACCCTGCATTTTTGAGAAAAAGAGACAAGGGAATGGGATAAGAGATTATTAGACCTTTAAAATAGGTGTGTGTAGTTGAAAAACACCTAAGAAAACATGAAAAACATCTCACAGAGGGAGGAAACTCAATAGGCTACTATAAACCCTCAAGTATGCAAATAGGCCTATTAGGCATGGATAGGCCTAGAATCCAAATGAAAGGCCAACTTAAATTCTAACTATAGGATATAATTACAATGGATTAGGACATGTTTATAGGGTCATTTAAGATGTGACCAAGCTTTTTAAATCTAGAGAAGTCATGAATAATGCCACTTTTGCCTCAAGGACAATAGTAGGTCTATATAAATGAGAAATCAAGCTTGATAAGCTAACTTTGATTGCTCACATCTTTTTGGAGGTTGTGCATGGAGATATAAATATTTTGGGGAGGTTTATAGGGGTCTTTAAATTTGATCTTATGGAATCTTTTTTCAACTCTAATGTTCTATCTTTATGAATGAATCTTAAGATTTTAAAAGACCTAAAACCCTACTAAATCCTTAAAAATGACCTAATTGGGAAAATGAAGATGGAGAGATGCCCTAAGGAATAGTTTTCCCAAAAAAGTGATTGGATGATGTAGGGGACTCTCTTAGTCTACTCCCCATCATTTTGGACTATATGTAATTAATAGATGGAGTACAAAATAGATTTTTCTTGATAATTTTTGTGTTTTTATAGGTTCTAAGAAGAGTCTAAAGATTAAAATCATATGGGAGGAAATATTGAGACTTAAGATAACTCCCCATGTCCATTTAATTCTTCATAATAACTCATAATTGTTCATACAAGCAGCTCCATCTCAGCCAATCAAAACTGGTAAAGTGAGCAAGATGGTGAGAAGTGTGAAAACTTTAAGTAATAGTCTATTTAAGGTACACCTAAGAAATATAAGGCCATGGAGATCCTTAAAACATGTAATTCACTTAATTTTATGGATTTTCATGGGAAATTGAATCCATTTTGGAAGCCAAGTGTGTAAAGTGTCTGAAAATAGAGTTTTTTTACTGTAGATAGTGATGGATCACTTTCAGAAGAATCTAAATGATTAGGAATGCATCCAATGCATGGATAATAATGTTTACAATCCCTCCCTCTCATTCAAATCATTATATCTATCTGTAGTCAAGTTTTGGATGTTCAAATAGGGGTGGATGATGAAGATAATTTTTTGAGCCAGCAAAAGAAATTTCATGCCACATTTCAAGAGTTTCATGATTGGGGGTGCCACTTGTCTCTTTTAAATTTGCATTATCAATTTCACATTCATTTATCATGCACATGTAACTCCTTTTATTATCTTGACACTTATCCTTGTGACCTTTGGAATTCTTTCTTCTCTTCTCTCTCTCAAGTTCTATAAGAACTAGCCATTTTGGATATTGTAAGATGCTCCAACTGAGTATGGTGAAGCCCTACTCATTTGCATACAATGGATCAATAAAAATATTGATTTTACCTCTTCTATAACTATTCATAGTGTGTCCACTTGAATTATTGATCTTGCTTAGTGATAAATATTATTTCCTTAGCATTATTGTCTCATTCTCTCACCTATTTACAACTTGAAAAATTCTTCTTGTAGGTCATGAAATTTTTTCTGTAAGTGTCAAGGTTGAGTGAGTTAGTATATTCAATAGTTCCATTCTAGGCCTCTTGTCTAGTACTCCTAATCTAAAAATTCATCACAACCTCATAATGAAATACTGATGTGAGAAAATTTAGATTGGAGAAGTGTATGCCTAGTTAGCTTCTTCATCTCATGTGTGACATATATTTGATTTGTATTTATCAATTAATTTGGTGTATCACTACCTTTAAGATAATTTAATTTCATTTTTATCTCCCTTTTCCTTACAAACATAGGTGTAGTAGTGATCTAAAAGTGGTACATCAAGGGAGTTAGCCCTATCTAGAGATTCACCTCATTCTTAGGCTACCTACAACCTAGAGGTGTAATTATGCCACTTAGAGGAAGAGAGCTGAGACATCTCCTCAAGGGGTGCAAATCTAAGTGATAACAATTTTTGGCATGCCTGATGGGACTCATTGTCTGAGAAGTTAAAATATTTTTGGTGTTGTCTTTCAACATATTAGCCTTTAGAGGCATCTATCTAAGCATCAATGGCAACTCTAAAGTTACATTAGTTGGTCAAGTAGCCCAGGTTTTCATTTTGAAGATTTTTGGTAATTTTTTCTTTGTGTTCTTGCTTTCTAATGAAGTTCCATGGCTAGTTTTGGTGTTGAGTATTGTTTTACACAAGTTGATGAGATATCTCAAGTTATGGCATTCCCTATCAGCCTTTGTATGATTCTTATCAGCCTTTTCATGATCCTTACCATCTTTAATATGACTCTTATCAACCTTGTCCTAAATTATATTAGTCCTATAACCATCTTGCTCAATATCTTGCTCCTCCTAGTCAACCTAGTCACTTCTCAAATCAGTCTATTTTAAATTTCAAGCAAACTCTCTTGGGTTATGAGAGGTACATGATATATATTGACACATAAAGTGGACATGGTAAAGATGTTCCTATTCATCTCATTAATAATGTGAGAGATGCATTAGATTTGGTTAAAAGAGAGTGGGAACCTATTGAGAGAGAAAATTGGCTAAGGCTCATAAGTGAGATGTTAGATGTGAGTGGCCTGGTTGCATCCTTAAAAGATAAGATAAGAATTCATGAAGAACAACATCACCAAATCTATCATCCTTCATATCTACCTCCCCAATATTTTTACTAGTTCTACTTGACCCCTACTCATGAACCCAATCAAGCTTATCAAAGTCACCTTTTTCCCAATCAGATAGAAGAGAGTTAGAAAGACAAACTTTATTTTTGAAGCAAACCTTGATAGATATATTGAGATAGCCAATAAGTAGATTAATTATTCCATATAATAAAAAAATGAAGTGAAATATAATCCCTCTTTGCCCTCTCCCATTACATTCCCACCTCAAGAGGAGACTTCTAGATATGAAATCCCAAGTTGGAGACAAGGTGGAAAATCCAAGCCTAAGGAGATCTAAAGTTTCTTGAACACTTCATCTACTCCTCAAATTACATAACTACCTCAAGAAGAGACTCCTAATCCTAACATCCTAAGTTGGAATAAGGTAGTGGAATCATGGGAATAGAAAGGGGATAAAAGCCTAGATAAAGAGTGTGAAGTTGAGAAAGAGATTGATCCTCTGCAAGTGCCCCCCACCCTTCTTCAAGAGACATCCTATTTTTAATAGAAACCCTCTTGTACTCCTTATCCTCATGAATATGCCTATAAAATTCAAGAGATAATTTTCTAAGAGAACCTAGCCAAGAAAATTAAAGAGTTAAAGTTGAGAATGAAATTGTTGAGTCAAGGTGTGATGGAAGGTTTAGATCTAAAAGAAGATCCTATACCTAAACACACCCCATGTAACCTTCCTAAAGAGAGTGCTCAAGATGAATTAGATTTCAATGAAGTTATTTCTTAATGGAAGAAAGAAAACCAATCTATTTTAGCCCAAGGTTTGCCTCCTTTTCCTCAAGAACTCCCAAAAGGATCCCCTACAATTCATTCTCAATTTGATGTTGAGTTCTATGTTCTACCTCTACCTACTAGTTCATCTTTTCCTCACCCTATCACCCTTTAACTTGATGGACTTGTGGTGTGGGAACATAAATATGAACATTTGGTTGATAATAATTTAGAACTTTTTCTTGAAGAAAACATAGCTCCTTGACAACCTCATTGAGCTAGGTCATCTGATTACAAAATTCCTAGCATTGAAATCACTAAGAAGGAGAAATAAATTGAGGATCTTGCAGTCCTTGAGAAGCAAAATTAGGTTATAATATTTGAGATATAAATTGAGATCCCTCAATAGGTTCTAAACACTCAATAAGAGGTGATTTTATGTGTTGAATCTTCTAATTTTGTTGATATTGAAGAATGTCTTCTTTGTGTCAAAGAAGAGGAAATCATAATTGGTTCTTCCATCACTATCCAATATATCATAGATGCGAAAAAAAAAGTCTCTAATCAGCCTTAGGATGACTTGTTTTCAATCATTGGATCAGGTTATACTCCTCTTCAAGGAGGCTATGATCTAGTCAAAAATGGAGAAGGCAACCTTGACACTCAAATGGGTATGCAAAGAAGAAGCAACTTTTCAAATTTGTACTTTCAAGAGGCATATGCATCCTATGATGATATGTTTGAAATAATAAAAATGGGTTATCATCCTCTTAACCAGTTGGGATAAACACATCATCTTTTGAAGGATAAAACAAGCTTCTATTGGCCTCAATCTTCCAAGGAACAAAAAACTACTCATATTGAACCCATGCCTACCAAGAAGATACAAGTTGATCATGAGATGAAGAGTGGAAAGAATTATAAGGTATGTGTACAAATTCAATAGTAATACATTTAAATTGGATACCTATTTAAGTATAATCAATTTGAGAGCAGATCAAGTGAAGTGTCAAGGAATAGGTCGGATCTACCAAGCATCCAATCCAAGAAGCAACATGCTTAGCTCTATGATTCATCTCATGGAGAAGAAGATTCAAGGAACTTTCCTTTTGATCTTATAAGGAAGTATGATTAATTTATATTTATTCATAGTTATTTTGTTATGTTTTCCTTAAGTTCTTTGAGCACAGGTGTGTGTCTTGTTATTGTGTTCACTTTACTTTGTGTGTGCCCTTTATTTTATGTGGTTGAGGTAATTAGTTATCTTGTCTTGGTCAAAGCCTTTTTATCAAGTGTCAGGTCTTCTCATTTTGTTTAAAAATTTAGATGACTCCCTAATCTTATGGATAGGATAAGGCTATTGATCTTTATCATAGCAGGCATACTACCACTATGAGTCACCATTTTATTTACCAAATTTGACCCTGTTGGTCAAATTGGGACCCCTACAGGTAAAAAATTAGTCTTTAGGTATTTTTATGGGTTTATAATTGTATAATAGGGTGTATTATAAGTCTTTTTATGTCATATTATTATTGGTCTTAGTCATTTTAATCCTTGTGTCTTTTTGAGCCACTTAAAGGTCATAAAAGGAGCATTTAATGACTTATATAGACTCCTTGGGTAAATTTAAGGTGTAAAAATGTTATTTCATGTTAAATTTGTCTTATTATACTTTAATAAACTATTTCTAACTGAAAAGTGGTAGGTTCTTTATAAGAAAGAGTAATTTTCTTGGAAAAAAGAAGAGTTTGGCACTTGTACGACCCATAAGGGAGTGTGACAAATGGGATAAGGTTATAAGACGAATCTTCATATTAATTAGACTTATTTTCATGCTTATATACTCTTTAAGTGATAAATTTGAGCTAAAACCATTCTACTCCTTCTTCGCCCTTCTAAACACATAGAACCAGTCAATAGGTGTATGCTTGGTACAAACAGTTGGAGAGCTTTCAAGCCAAATGCCATTAGGAGGTTAAATTACACTTATAAATATTAATTTCCATTAAAAATTTTCAAATATTGGTCAACCATGCTTTATGAATCATCTCTAACAAGTTGACTATGTTTTTCTACTCATTATTTCCATACCCTCTAGGTTTTTCTCTTGTATGAATAGTTTCATATAATCCTATTGTTGATATTGATTCCATAGGTCTTTGAATTCATCATCTAATTTTTTCCATGCTTGGTTTCATATTTCAATGTGTTTTGACAGCTCAAACAACTCACTTTATAGGAGGGTGTTAATATTAAACTTACATTCAAATTCCACCATTTAAAGAAAGCCTCTTTCTTTGCAAGGGATTTGATATGATGTAACATGGTGTTTCACTCATTTAAATTATTATATAAATATATTTATTTCAAATTTTCAATCTCCCAAGTGAACATCATTGAGTTTGTAGTTCAATGGGATACATAGTCAGCACCTAGCTTATCCTCAGACTCAGTCATGACTTGTGGAGGCTATGAGAACATCCACATAAGTATAGTTAAGGTAATATTCTATATTGACATGAGGTAGTGAGTTGAGTCTCCAAATGATAAAGAGAACACTGTAACAATCATATGCATTACTTCTACATAGTTTGACATGAACATGCACCTAAAGGTGCCATGAAGGAAGAAGAAAATCATGTGAAAATAAGGAAAATAGCTCATTAAATCCATTCAAGGTTTTGAACATCCATTTTGAGGTATTTAGATAGTTTTATAACTCATTGAAGGCCAAATACAATGCACATTATCTATACTTATACTTGTTTCCTATACATGAAAATGGCCACCTATAGGTGATACCACAAAAAGCTAGGGTGTCATATGGGAGTGTTTAAACAAGTGGTGAAACTCATTTTGGGATCCTAATATGTTGAAGAGATCATAGGAGACCCATGAGAGTTTTTGAATTTGTAGGCAAACTATGAAGAACCTTCCAAAAGTAATAACTATGTTTAGGGACCTCTTCCCTAAAAAGCAAAAATAGAGCACCTAGCCCTTTTGGAGACATCTTAAGATAATGCCATGTTTGGTTTTGATTACTCATAGTGCACTTATTATATATCCCTATCATAAGAGGAAAACTTTGCAAAAGATAGAGGACAAATGACTAATGGAAGACAATAGTTAAGCACCTCAAAGTTTCCATTTGAACACTAAATTCCTTCACTATCATCTATAGGATCTGAGCTATAAAGAGACCTCTTTACCCAAGTTGACAGTATTAGATCATGTCACCATGGTTGTATTTTTATAGATAGTTGAAAAGTGTTAAGCACAAGATATAATGAGAGGGGGGGTGAATTAGTATATCATATATCTTATAAATCTTTTACTTAATCAAATTCCGCTTAACCATTCATTCAAGATATGCAATAAAATTGAAAGAAATATGTACCACACAAGAAAGAGAGAGAGACACCATATTTTTACGTGGAAACCCAAAATGTTAAAAACCATGGAGAACAATCTCAAGTATATGAAAGAGCACCAACTCAAATTATAAAATTTGCAAGCACCAACTTACAAGAGCACCAACCCCTTTGCCAAACACCAACACAATAATTATTTGTGAGCATCAACCCATAGGAGCACCAACCCCTTTAAAATATTTGTGTGTAACAACCCACATGAACACCAACCCCTCTTGTGTATAAAACACAACTATCTCTCAATGTTGCTTACTCAACAAATGATAGAACTCTACAATATCTCTTTTGATTGTCTCCTCTTTTCTTATATAAAAATAAATAAACCATGCACTCTCTTGCATATATCAAATGGCTTCTCAAGCCTTTATTTATATATTTCAAAATGACATTTGGCATTCCCCCTTTGTGACTCTTCACTCATATAAAATGGTGCCAAACTTGCATGACCTTTAAAATCTTTATATTTGAAAAGTCACATGGTGACCCTTCATAAGAAAATGCATCCTTTCCTATTTTATCTTTATTTTGGTGACCTTTCAAATTATTTAAGGTGACTCTTCATGGAAAAATGCATCATACCCTCTTTTGTCTTCACTTGGTGACGCTTGGAATTCCTCAAGATGACTCTTCATGGGAAAATACGTCCCATTCTTCTTTTGTCTTTACCCCGTGACTCTTTGACTTCTCCATGGGCCCTCTTTTGACTTTTATGTAACTAAAAATATATTCATTAATATTAAATAAATATTAACACACATTAGCCAAGATATGAATATTAAAAACACTATTAAATGTTATGGGGACTTTATCACCAATACTAGATCTTTGACATTAATGATAATATTTCTAACAATCTCCTCCTTTGTCATTGATAACAACCTCAAACTAAAATTGCCACATCCTGAAACCTGTACTGCACATGCCAAACTTCACATACTGCCATATAAAAAATATATCATAACTCCCCCTTATTGTAGCATCATGTACCTTTTCCCTGTACTTATTTCTACATTTGTTCTCTGTACCTATTTCATGTACATGTTTATATTCTTCTCCCCCTTTGACATCAATGGCAAAGGTCCTATCTTAGAGCTAACACCTAGCTCCCCCTCAATTGATGATGATTCTCAATGGTAGGAAGTAAAATAAATTACCTCCAACTTCTCCCATAGATACTCAAATGTGTCTTTTGGTAGTGCCTTTGTGAAAATATCTACAATATATTTTTTAGTACTGATATATTCTATCTTAACCTATTGATCTACCACCTACTCTCTCAATAAGTGATATCTGATAGGAATATGTTTTGTTCTTGAATGCATCACTGGATTCTTATAAATATTAACAACACTTATGTTGTCACAAAAAATAGAAATAGGTTCATCATATTTTACCTTGATATCTTTAAAAGTTTGCTTCATCCAAAGCACTTGAGTACAACACAATATTGCTACAATATATTCTACTTTAGCTACAAAAAGTGATACTAAATTCTACTTTTTGCTTAGCCATGATATTAAGCTATCACCGAGGAAGAAAGCTCCTCCACTTGTACTCTTTCTATCATCTAAGCAACCTGTCCAATCTAAATCTATATAAACAACCAAAATAAAATCTCTACCTGTGGAATACCACAATCCATAATCTAATGTCCCCTTGATATATCTAAATATTCTCTTCACCAACTAAACATGACTCTCTTTTGGGGCTACCTGATATCTTACAACCATGCCTACTGCATGCATAATGTCTAGTCTCAATGCTATCAAATATAAAAGACTACCAATCATAGATCTATACAAATATTGATCTATAACAGGTAAATCTTGATCCTTACTTACCTTTTTCCCTATACCCATCAGTGTACCAACTGGTGCACAATCCTCAAAACCAAACTTTTTCAACATTTCTTTGGCATATTTACTTTGAGATATGAAAATTCTTTTATCTGACTGAAAAATTTGCAACCCTAAGAAAAATGACAATTCTCCAAGTGACATCTCAAATTATTTTTACATATTATTAGAAAATTCTTTTATCATCTTTTTAATTTTACCTCCAAATGTTACGTCATCAACATATACCACAACAATCAACTAATGCTCACCTTTTGTTTTGATGTAGAGATTACTATCAGCAAATCCTCTCTTGAAACCTTGATCTTGTAGGTATTTATCAAATCTTGCATACCAAGCTTTGGGAACTTGTTTCAATCCATACAATGCTTTCTTCAATCTGTATACATGGCTACTTTCATTTGAGAGAAGAAATCTCTTTGGCTGCTCAATGTAGACCTCTTCTTCTAGATTCTCATCTAGGAAAGCAGACTTGGCATCCATCTGAAACACTTTGAAATTTTTAAACACTTCATATACAAGAAACATTCTAATAGCCTCTAGCCTTTCCACTGGTGAAAAAGTTTTTTCAAAATCTATTTCCTCAATCTGAGCATATCCTTTACATACTAATCTTTCTTTATTCTTGGTCACTTCTCCATTTTTATTCAACTTATTTCTGTAAACTCATTTTGTTTCTATCACATTGTGATCTTTGGGTCTAGGCACTAATTCTCAAGTATCATTCTTTTCTATCTGATTTAATTCTTCATCCATTACCTTAAACCAATGCTTATCATGTTTAGCTTTTGAAAAAGTTCTAGGCTGAATTTTGAATAACAAAGAGAAATTAACTTGTTCAGATTCACTTACCATCATTCTTCTAGTGTGAATTCCTTCATTTATGTCCATGATGACGTCACTTTCATTATGATTTCCCTAGACATATTTGATGAGGTTTTCGTGTCCTTTTTCTCCTTCTTCTCATCTTCATCTGATTCTTCAAAATCTTCCTCTTCAATAATTTTAGGAATGTCTACTGGATCATTGATTCTTTGTGCTCCATCTTCTTCTATCTTGACAATTATAATTTCAACTATTTTCTTGGTTCTTTTGTTATAATATTTATAAGCTTTACTTTTTCAAGAAATATACCTTCATCTGCTCTAGATTCAAACTTACCCAATTGTTCATCAGTTCTCTTTATGAAGCATCTACTACCAAAAACTCTAAAATAATCAACTGTAGTTGGTTTGTCTTTTTATAGCTCATAAGGAGTATTTTCATTATTAACTCTTAATAATGCTCTTTTATGAATATGCACTATTGTATCAACTACCTCTCTCCAATATTTATCTAGTATCTTGGATTCATTTAGCATTATCCTCACCATCTCTTGAACTATTCTATTTTTTCGTTTAACTACTCCATTTTGTTGTGGAGTTCTGGTTGTTGAATAATGTCTCTTTATTCCATTATCTTCACAATACTCAATAAATTGGTCTGACATAAATTTTCCTCCTTGATATGATCTTAGGCACTTAATCTTCAAACTAGTTTCATTCTCAACTAATGCTTTGAAATGTCTGAAAGCTTATAAAAAAAAAAACATTACCCAAGTCATACGTGAAAAATCATCAATAATAAACATGAAATATTTCTCAACTTTATTACTTTGAGTTCTCATAGGTCCACAAAAATTAGTTTGAACAAGCTCTAATATATCAGTGGTCGAGTATTCTTTTGTTTTGAACTGCCTTCTGGCCTGCTTTCCATGCTGACAAGTTTCATAAAATGTGTTGGATGGCTTTGTAATCTTTAGAATATTTTTGATTGCTTGTTTCTTATTGATGTTGACAAGATTGTCAAAATTTATGTGTCCCATTCTCCTGTGTCATAGCCAACTTTCTTCAATCTAACTCAAACAACATCTTTGACCTTTGATGTATGATAACCTATACAAAGTATTGCTTGTTCTCTGAGCATCTGCAACCAAGACATCTGAATCTTTTCTCCTAATTTCACAACTTTCTACATAAAACTTTAGTGTGTGTCCTTGATCACATATTTGACTTACACTCAAAATATTATGCTTAAGACCTTTTACATACAAAATATTACTAGGCTTTGTTCTACCATTATCCAAACTTAGTGTACCTTTTTCAATAATTCTATGATTAGTATTGTCTCTAAATTTCACTGTGACACCATTGATCTTCTTAAAGGTTATGAACTTACTCTTGTCTCCTATCATGTGCTTCGAACATCCACTATCAATAAACCATGACTTTTCTTCATTTTTTGCATGCAAAGCTGTCTGGACCAACATAGATTTTTTAGGTTGTTTCTTCTATCATGAACCTATCTAAACTTTCTTATTGATGAATGGAGCCTTGAAACTCTAGTCCTTCTTGACTAACTCGAACATGCTTCTATAGTACCAGACTATGTGTCCAAATTTGTTACACTTGTAGCATATTATGGCCTCTTCATTAAAGCCTAATAGAGGAGCAAAAGAGTTGTGGCTTCTGCTTGACTCTGCATGAGTTTCCTTCTCTTTGTTTCTAAAAAATTTATCCTTTTTTTGGCATTCTATTTTATTATAACAATATCCATTACAATAAAAATAGTAACCATAAAAATAGAACATGTTTGTGTATCTCTGACCTGATTACTTTTTTTAGCTCTGTTCTTTTCAACCTTCATTGTTTGAGATGTCCTATGTATTCTTAACTTCTTTCTTTTTTGTTTCTTCTTTTGTAAGAGCTTCAGCATAGCTATTTTTTTCAAATCTAATACCTATCTTATATGATATTGATTTTTGGCTTTCTAATATCTTATTTAATATATCAGTGTTTTTCTCAAATTTTGAATTATTGATTGCTTTATCATTGATTTCTTTATTTATTTTCTCAAAATCTATTTTTAAAGAAGTAATTTAAATAACATACCTTTCACATTCTTCACTTACTTTTTTAAATTGTGCCATTAGATATTTTTCATTCTTCTTAGCTTCTTCAAAGTGTGTTTGTAGATCTTCAATTATTTCCTTTGACTCCTTTTCATTTTTCTCAATCTGAAGCTTCAATCTTTGATTATTATTCTCAATATCTTTTAACTCTTCTAAGGCACAAACAAGTTCTCCTTCCAGATTTGCTTCACTTCATCTTGTTCTTCTTATTGATCATCTATACTTTTGCTTGTGGAGCCATCTTCATGTATGGCCATGAATAGAATCTCTTCTTCTTCTAAATCACTGACTCCACTATCTTTAGTTGAGCTAGGATCTTTAGAATATAAACTCTTCTTCTCAAATCCCTTCTTTAATTTTCCTTTGAAATTCTTCTTGTATGTATACTTTCCTTCTTCCTTGTCACCATTACCCTTATCTGGGAAATTAGCTACAAAATGTCTAATCATTCCACAATTGAAACATTTAAAAGGTAATTTTCCTTGATATTTATCTATTCCATTTTTTAGCTTGCAGATGAATAGAGCTCTGTTGTCATTTTCATCATCACTAGAGTTGTCACTTGATTCTTGAATCTTAGCCTTCTCTTTCTTTGATGTCTTGAAAGCAACTTCTCTCTTTGAGGTTTTCTCTTGTTTTGTCTGCATCTCATATGCGATAAGAATACCATGTAGCTCATTCATCTTTAGCTTGGCTAAATTCTTCATCTCTTTAATTGTCGAAACTTTTGCATCATATCTCAATGGTAGAGATCTCAAAACTTTTTGTACCACAATTAATTATTCTAAATTTTCTCCAAGACTTTGAATTTGATTAACTATTAGATCAACCCACAAAAGTTAACTCACTATATTTTCTTCCTCTTCCATCTTCAAACTTTCAAACTATCTTCTAAAAGTCTGAAGCTTAGCTTGCTAAACCTTTCCATCACCTTTGTAAATATTCTCAAGCTTTACCCAAGTTTCATGAGTAGATTTACATTGCATAACTTTAACAAATTTTTATTCACATAAAACCATATAAAATAGCATTTAAAGCTTTAGCATTATTTTCGATTTCCTTCTTTTTTGTTGGAGTAGTTACAAGTGTTTGTGGCTCTTCATATTCCTCCACCACTACTTGCCAAATGTTAAATCCAAGGGCCATCAAATAAGTCTTCATCTTTATGCTCTAAAAATCATAATTTGTCTCATCAAACAAAGGTGCCTTATTTGTAGAAAAACCTTTGTGTGATATAGCCATCACGTTTTTCTTGATCTACCTTCAAGCTGTAAAACTTTTTCAAAAGGAACCTATTCTGATACCAATTATTAAGCATGGGATATACAGAGAGGGGGGGTGAATCAATATAACATATATCTTATAAATATTTTACTTAATCAAATTCCACATAAACATTCATTCAAGATATGCAATAAAACTAAAAGCAATATGCACCACACAAGAGAGAGAGAGAGAGAGAGAGAGAGAGAGACCAAATTTTTACATGGAAATCCAAAATGGGAAAAACCATAGAGAACAATATCAAGTATATGAAAGAACACCAACTCAAATTACAAAGTTTATAAGCACCAACTTGTAGGATCACCAACCCATTTTTTAAGCACCAACACAATAATTATTTGTGAGCATCAACCCACAAGAGCACCAACCCCTTGCAAAGATTTGTGAGCATCGACCCCTCTTGTGTGTACAACACAACTATCTCTCAATGTTGCTTACTCAACAAATGATAGAACTTTACAATATCTCTTTCTATTCTGTCCTCTTTTATTACATAAAACAAATACAAACCATGCACTCTATTTCATATATCAAATGGCTTCTCAAGCCTTTATCTATAGCTTTCCAAATGACCTTTGGCATTCCCCCTTTGTGACTCTTCACTCATGGAAAATGGCACCAAACTTGCATGACCTTTTGAATCCTTGCATTTGAAAAGTCACATGGTGACCCTTCATAATCAAATGTACCCTTTCTTATTTTTTCTTTATCTTGGTGACCTTTCAAATTCCTTAAGGTGACTCTTCATGGAAAAATGCACCATACCCTCTTTTGTCTTCACTTGGTGACTCTTGGAATTCCTCAAGATGACTCTTCATGGGAAAATGTTTCACATTCCTCTTTTGTCTTTATCCCATGACTCTTTGACTTCTCCATGGGCCCTCTTTTGACTTTTATGTAACTAAAAAAATATTCATTAATATTAAATAAATATTAACACACATTAGCCAAGATATGAATATTAAAAGCACCATTAAATGTTATGGGGCCTTTATCGCCAATGTTAGAACTTTGACATCAATGATAATATTTCCAACATAAAAGAGAATTTATGATATAATGATAATTTAAAGAGGATGATTTACTAAATTTTGATCCTATTAACACCTACAGGTGTCCCTTCATCTGAAACTACTCACCTACAGCCAAGGGTCATCTTCTACATCATCCATAGCAAGGGCTTAATCATGGAAACATCAACATTGGTTTAGGTAAGATGATTCAAAATGGCTCAAGATATATAAAAATTATATGGCACATGTCCCAAGATAAGTTATCACCCACAGGCTTATCTTTGTCATAATACAGTCAATTGTAGTTGATTGTAGGCAATAGTGGGCTAAGAAGTAATGCCTAAGTGTTGGAAGTGCATAAGTATGAGACAAATAGGTCCAAAAAATACCAAATGACCCTATTAGACTCAAATTATTTTTTATACATTACCATTAAGCTAAATTATTCAAGGATCACCTATAGGTATAAGTGCCTTGAAGCAGACACAGTCAAGAAATGACACTCAGTATTGACTAAGTAAAGAGTATGAAGAATATGTGAGAGGTTGGAGGGATGAATTAAAGTTATAAAACATTAATCATAATCATAATAGTCTCATTTCACTCTCATGGTAGATAAAAAGCAAATAAAGGACCCTAAACAAGCATTACACAATCCTTTCCTTAAATCTTGTAGACAGTCAATTCCCCAATAGGTCTGTTTAAATATTTAATGCATTTGAAGGGTCTAGAGATCTGATCAAGAGTTGAATTTTTTCATAGATAACCTCAATCACTTGGAGAATCATCTCAAACAATTAACTTATCTAAGTAAATAGGGTAAGTACCCTATGTTTTATCTCAGATAGAGGGTACTTCATTTTGTGTGCAAACCCTATAGTTTTGAGAAAAGGAGATAAGGGGATGGGCTAAGAAATGATCAGACCTTGAAAAGAGGTGTGTGTAGTTGAAAAACACCTAGTAAAACATGAAAAACATCTCAAATAAGGATGAAACTCAATAGGTTACTCTAAAACCTCAAGTATGTAAACATGCATGTTAGACATAGTTAGGCCTAGAATCCAAATGAAAGGTCAACTTTAATTATAACTATAAGAGAGCATTCAAATGGATTAGGACATGTTTATAGGGTCATTTTAGATGTGAACAAGATTTTTTAATGTAGATAAGCTAGGAATAAGTCCACTTTTAGCTCAAGGACAACATTAGGCCTGTGTAAATGAGGAATCAAACTTGATAAGCTAACTTTGAGTGCTCACATCATCTCTAAGGTTGTGCATGGAAATATAAGGAGTTTGGGGAGGTTGATAGGGGTCTTGAAATTTTATATTTTGGTTTTATTTTCAAATCTAATGTTATATCTTTATGAATGAAGCTTAAGAGCTTAAAAGACCTAAAACCCTACTAAACCCTTGAAAATGACTTGATTGGGAAAATGAAGATGGAGAGCTACCCTAATGAACTATTTTTCCCAAAAAAGTGATTGTATTATGTAATAGACTCTCTTAGGCTACTCCCCATTCTTTTGGACTATATTAAATTATATATATGGAGTAAAAAATAGGGTTTTCTTGATAATTTATGTGTTTTTGTAGGTTTTAGGAAGAGTTTAAAGATGCCAATCACATGGGAGGAAAGATTGAAACTTAATATAACTTCCCATGTCCATTTCATGCTTTATAATAACTCTTAAGAATTATTACAAGAAACTCCATCTTATCTATTCAAAACTGGTAAAGTGAGTGTTGACACGGTAGATTGCACCCTCTAAAGGCAAGCACAATTCTTTTCATCCACGTGACACAATGGAGACATCCCTCTTGCTATGGGTGGAAAATGTGAGGGATGAATCTCTAGATTAGGGGCTAGTTCCACTTGATGCACTTTGAGGCCCTAGATTTCCTACTACTAACTATTTAGGGGGATGAAAAGGGAGAGAAAAATACTAAAATTAGAATGTAAACTATGTGGTGATGCACCAAATGAATGTTCTAATTAGCTTTGACATACACTTTAAATCAAGACAAGCTAGCCTACACTTCACTCAAAATGAGACCTTGCTTGCAACAATGTTTTAGTAGGGGGTCCTATGGAGAGATAAGAGAGGAAAAAACTATCACAAAATATGTATAGAGACACACTATTGTGCATCCTATCCACTTGCCTATACTTATTCAAACACTTCATGTGACCTACAAGAGAAGAAAACACAAACACTTGACACTGTTGGGGTTAGCACATGAAGGTAGAGAAAGAGACCACACTTTCACATAACTAACACCCAAATGTGTGCTCAGTGCAACACTCAAAAGAAGTTAAAATATTTGTATCAGATTCAAGGTAAAATTTTGCAGGGCTTTACCATACAAGCTGAGAGATCCCTTCCTCAAATGAGAAATTACAATATATAGAGTGCTGGAACCAAACGCTGACAAATCCCTAGGAAAGGAGACCCATGCTAAGTCAAACATCAACTGAGACAAGAGGCCATGCTACTACCATGTTTTCCATATTTGCATATGGAAACCATGTTGTAGGCTATCCAAAATATCACATTTATTATCATTGGCTTACAAAAGTATGTGCTACTCCTTCTAGTAACTAACAAAGCCATCCTAAATTTATTGTGGTTGGACTATGTTTTCTTCAATGCTTGGGTGCAACTTGGTTGCACATTAAAATCTTGGTGTGGAAACATGGCTGCACCTTTTATCATTTGAAAACCAATCCTTTTATTGGTTTTTGGTAGAGACTATTTCACCTAAGTGCATTTACTCTTCTTACTGATGACACCTATGCCACTTACCTTGGTCTGGTTGGTCTTTGGGTCTACGCTTTTGACTTATCACACCACTTGGAATGTTTTGAGCTTTTACTTTATTGTGTTGCATGGCCATATTCTAGGTTATTCACCTTGATTTCTTTTAATTCCTTATTTCCCTTTGCCTTGGCTTTTTCCCTTTTGTCTTTCTTCTGCCTTCATCAACCTTTGAGCTTTTGGTAATGTTGAATTTTTTTGGACAAAATGTCTAAAGGAATTCCTTTGGACATTTTGCCTAGAGGAATTCTATTTTGGGCTTGCCTTTGCTCCCTTCTTTTGATGGGCCTTTGTGCTACGCTTTCCTTCGAATAAAATGTCCAAAGGAATTCCTTTAGAAATTTTGTTTGAAGGAATTATTTCCTTTGATTGCTTTCCTGAAGGGCATTTGCCCTTCGAGCCTTTTGTCTTCATCTTTTATTTCTTAAAGTGTCCTCCACAAAGTCTTGTCCCATCCAAAAGTGCCCTTTATAAGGACAGGTGCCCTTTAGAAACACTAAAAATGACCCTTCAAAAAAGTGAAAAGAGTCCTCTTTCTTGATCAAGTGCCCGTCGTAAAGACACTTACCCTTAAAAAAATTTGCAATTGCCCTACACGTAGTCAAAGTTCCCTCTGAGAAAATTCCTTGCCTTTGTGAGCCACTTAGACTAAATTGGGTCCTTGGAAAGAACTTACTCATAAAGTTCCTTAAGTAAGGCCTCTTAACAAACCTGAATGTTTCTTTTAGACCCTTTTGGGTTCTCCAGTGCCTCCTGATTTGGACTTTGGACCTGCTCCAACTTATGAAATTTCATGAGTAAGACCCCTCAACAAACTTGATTATAACTATCTTGACCCATTCGAGTTTTGAGATTGCTTCTACTTATAAGACAAAACAAGTAAAGTCACTGGAGAACCTAATTTGGTCTAGCAAGACCAAACTAGGTTTTGCAAGTGACTTTACCTATGAAATTTTTATAAGTAAAGTGGTTTACAAAACCCAAAATGCACTATGGGGACCAAGTAATTACATTTGGAAAGCCTAAAGTAGTTCCCCTTGACAAACCCAAAATACACTTGGTTAAATGAAATGAGGTAAACACTTGGTTTTTTCATGGAAAAGGTCTAATAGGGAACCTTGATGAATGGTTTTAGCCAAAACATGGATTGAAGACTTATGAAAAAAAGAGGGGGTGCCCATTTTTTACTCTAAATGACCAAAAAATCATCAACAAACTAGTGACTCATAGGGAAAGCATGCCTGCTATGATTGGGAAGACTGATAGCCTCAAAGTCCATTGGGTATGGAGTTAGAATGCATCTTGAGCATGTTAAAACAACCTTGTAAAGACCCTTGAGCCAAAAATGCTTTACTTCAAAAAACAAGGAAAAATAACACACAACAAAGGTAAAAATAACAAACCTATAAAATAACACTTAGGGAAATGAGGAAAAACAAGGAAAACTATGTACATGACAAAAGAAACTTAGTAACAATGCTTAAGGTATATCCCATTGACTGGTATATGTATCTCTTCACCATCCAACTTGGAGAGTTAGAAAGCATTGTGTTTCATGCATTGGGTAATGACATATGGGCCACTCCACAAAGAGTCAAACTTTATCTACCTTCTAGGCTTGGCTTGATCCTCATCCCACTTCAAGATAATGTCACCTTATGAGAAGCTCCTTGGCATAGAACTTTTGTCAAAATTATTCTTTGTTAGCTATTGGTAGGGGGTCATGGCATCCATGGCTTGTTCTCTCACTTCTTGAAGCTCTATTAGCTCACAATAACTAACTTACAAGATGTCACTCTCCATCAATTGTAGCTAATGGGCAAGATCTAAGGCTGGTAACTCAAGTGAGATAGGAATTTTAACCTCCCTTCCATACATAAGTGTGTATGGTGAATTATCGATTGCCCTTTTTGGAGTGATCCTATCTTTCCAAAGAGCTATCTTCACTTGACATGCTAAGTCCTTTGATTTTCCTCCATTTTTCTCTTTATGATCCTAATCAAATTCTTGTTTATGGACTCAGCCAACCCATTTCCTTGTGGATAGTAATTAGAAGAAGTGTTGAGATAGATGCCATACTTCAATGCCCACTCACTTGTATTTGTTCCCAAGAAAGTCAATGCATTGTTTGAAATGATTGTGGCTGGGACCCCAAATCTTGTCAATATGCCTTCATAAAAGTCTAGGACTGCACTCTCATTGGCCTCTTTCAAAGTTATGGCCTCTACCCACCTTTTGAAATAATTTGTGGTAGTCAAAACCCACTTGTGGCCAGCACTAGAAGGAGGATTGATCAGCCCTATGAAGTCCAACCCCCATTACATGAATGGTTGTTCCACCTGAATAGGATGAAGAGACATGGCAACTAGCCATTGTTTACCATCAAAGAAGACACATTTTTTAAATTTCCTCACCCAAGCATGAGTGTCTTTAAACAAATTGGGCCAAAATCAACCAACCCTCATAATCATTGCAATTGTGGCCTTGGGAGCAAAGTGGCCACCAGTTGGTCCATCATGGAACTCAGACAATACCTTATCAACTTGGTCTGAATCAATGTATCTCAAGATCACCCCTAAAAATTATTTTATAAACAACACTCCATCAACTAGAAAATAAAGAAGAGATTGGAGTCTAAAATACCTCCTCTTGGTTCTATCAAGACCTTGTGGACACTCACCAATTTGAAGGAAATGAACCATGTCTTGTGCCTAACTCTTTATGATTGTAAGTACAGCTACTGTAGGTTCATCATGGAGTACCAAAATGTCCTCTTTTGGCTCTTTTAAGTCTATATCAAGGTGTTCACATATCCCTCTTCCTCTTACCAGCTTGGTGGTCTTGATCTCTACGTCATACTCCATTACTTTAGTGATCCAACCTACCCTTTTCTCATTCAAGTCTCAGTTTAGCAAGAAGTTTTTTACACTAGGATGTGGCACCATGATGTGAACTTTGTTGCTAGACAAAATATGTCTAAACTTCTTCAGACTTTATATGATTACAAGCACCTACTTCTCAACATAAATGTATCTAACCTCATAGTCTTCTAAACTTTGGCTAAAAAAAGCAAGGGGCTATTCTAAATTCTCACCATTTGTTTGAGTGAGGATAGTAAAGATTACCTCTTCATTCCCAAAGGTGTATAGATTGAAGTCTGTGGAGAAGTTTGGACTAGCTAGGGTAGGATATTGGGCAATAGCTTTCTTGATCCCTTCAAATCTTTCTCTTATTATTTCCATCCACATGAAGTCGCATCATTCCTTAGCATGGAAGTTAGTGGCTTGACAAGCTTAGCAAAGTTAGGAAGGAATCTCCTAATAAAATTTATCTTACCAAAGAAACTTTGCAAGCTCTTCTTGTGTGTAAGCAAGGACAATGCTAAGATGACATTCACCCTCTCTAGATCAATATACAGGCCTTCCTTTGAAATGACATGGCCCAAGAGCTTGCCTTCGTAGACAACAAACATGCATTTCTTTGGGTTGAGAGAGATGTTAAACTCCCTACACCTTTCAAAAATTTGCTCAGGTGGTTCAAGTGTTCACTTGCCTCCTTGGATAAGATTGTCACATCATCAAGATAAACTAGCACAATGTCATTGATCAAACCTTATAAAGCCTTATCCACAACATGTTGGAAGGTAGCTCGAACATTTGATAATCGAATAACATCTTCTTGTAGGTGTATGTTCCCTACTTGGTGGTGAAGGTTGTCTTGTATTGATCACATTATTGCACCAAGATTTGATTGTACTCAAAGTAGCCATCTAGGAGAGAGAATCTTTCACTGCCTATCACCATCTAAAGAATTTACTCGATACTTGGAAGGGGATAGTGATATCTCAATGAGACTCTATTCAGGTCTCTAAAATCCACACATAATCTAACTTCTCCATTCTTCTTCCTAATAGGGACCAAATTAGCTAGCCAAGAAGAGTGTTTGATAGGGAAAATGATCCTAGACTCGATCAATTTGGTGAACTCTTTCCGCATGAGATGCTTGATCTTTGGATTTATTTGCCTTTGATTTTGCTTGATGGGTTTGGCACCTTCCTCCAGCTCAATGGTGTGTTGGGCCAAGCTTGGATCAAAGCCCTTCAAATCACCATACTCCCAAGCGAAGACATCAACAAACTCTTGACATAACATAATGAAAGCATACTTTTCCTCATTGGTACACACCTTCCCAAGTGCAAGTAGATTATCCTTGTAGATCTCTACCCTTTCATAATTTTCCTTATTGGTTGACATGCTTTCTTTGTCTCTCTTGAGTTGGTCATCTTCATTGAAAATTCTCTCAAGAGTTACCAAACCTTTGGGAAGCATGTTGGTCTTTAGTTGAACAATCTACCCATCATATTTCTATTATAGCTTAGATTAATTTTTGGAATCAAACTCAGCTTCTTCCTACAAAAAAAGTGTTGTTTTTTGGTGACTTTCAAACATCTGCAAATTTATGACATTGTCTAGTATGGAGGGATGCACAATCACCTTTAAATGAGGTTTATTCTTGCCTTGTCTTATCCCCTTTGGGATGTCAAACTAAGCACCAACTGCTGCTATTTTATCAGCATGCTTGTTCTCCTCTCTTGGAATGAAAGTGATATTGAAATCAATGGATTTCTCTACAAGGTCCCACACTATATGCATGTAATAATTGAGTAAGGAATTCTTGGTCAAGTTTTGACCTCTCACTTGGTTCACAATCATCTCATTGTTTCCAAACACCTACAATTCTTTGATTCTTCTTTTCTTTGCCCATTATAGGCCATGAACAAGGGCCTCATACTCTACTATGTTACAGGTGTAGGATAACTGAAACTTGAAATTTGAGAAGTATTTGTCCTTTGAAGGTGAAACCAACATTACCCCACCACTGTCTCCCAACTTGCTTCTAGATCCATCAAAGAATAACAGCCATATACCACAATCCTCTTGGTCTATATTCATCAATTTTAGAATGAAAACATCTTTCTCATGCATGCATTAGAATCCAAGACCAGATTATTCAATGAAATTGTAAGGATCATGCTCAAAGTTGTCATTTCCCCATTCATCTAGGAGCAGGTCAGCAACTCCTACAAGGGAAGATGATGGAGATTGATCCACTTAGAGCTCTTCTTCATTAATGATTTTTTAGTTCACATTTACCACTTTGGGTGAGTATGGATCTAGGTGGTCCTTATGGATGGGCTCTGACTCAATCTTCACTTTAGTTCCATACTTTGTCCTAAAAACCATGTAAGACTAGTTGGTTGCCAAGTATCCACCTATCTTGGATGTGAAATCTCTTGACAAGCAAAGAGCGAAGTAAGGAGGAAAATCTTACACTACCACATCGTGGGGAATTGAGAATGTTATAAATGCATGGAGAATTAGATTCAAGCCTCTTGACACTCCCAAGGTCTTAGCTAGTGATCCATTTAACTGTAGAACTCCTTTGGTCATTTGCTCATACTTGAGGCCTAGCTTATCAACTATGCATTTAGGCATAACTGAGGTGCTTTCTCCACTATCAATGATGAAATTGTGGACTAAGAAATCACCAATAATCATGTATAAATAGAGGGTGGGACCTTCTCATATTTCTTTGCTTGACCAACCATGGGGGGAGCCCCATTTACTACCAACACATTTTCATTTCTTGTTGGGACAGCTTGCTCACCCAGCCCATATAATTCCTTTTGGAGTATATATTTGTGTCCTGACAGTGCTAAATAATCCCACAATGAGATGATCATATATATATTATTCATTTGTTCTACCACATTGATTGAAGGATTGCCCCATTTAGAGTTATCCTTGGGAACATTCATAACTTGTGGTGTAACTTGAGGAGCTGAAGCTACAATTATTGGCCTAAAATTGGCAAAATTTTGATTTGCTTGTGCTCTTGGGACTTTTTCAAGTACACTAATTACTTTATTGGGTGAAGGAGATGTAGTAGGTGCTTGATTTTTTTCTTGAGCTTTATCAATAGCTCTCTTTTTGGACCTAGTGTTGGATGCAACACCAACATTATGATTACTTGTGCTACCCACATTATTGACTGCATAGAACTCTCATTCCAAGTGATTCATGAGAGTGGAATTAGATTGAACCTACCTTTTGTCTATCCTAAGTTATGCTGACATCTCAAAATTTGAGAATTGGGTTGCCTGATCACCTTGTGCAGTCATGCTTTAATTTAGTAGCTCACTGACATAAGCACCCTATTCTTGGCCATACTCCAAGGGTTGATAGTTGGGTTGCTCCTACACCAAATTATTTTTAGTGGTTACAAGAGCCTTTGAAGATGAAGGGGAATTTGGATTATAGATTTGATAAGGCTTGATATGTGTAATTTGACCTTGCCCTTGATTATAATTCTAAAAGGGAGGCCTATTTGCTTGCCCAAACTACTGGTAGCCTTGATTTGGCCTATAACTTTGAACTTGTTATCTTTTAAGTGAAACTAACTCATTGGTAACACTTTGAAATAGGCTCTTAACTTTATGGATGTAGCAGTTGACTTCTCTTAATTAGGTAGAGGAGCTAGAGTGGGAAAAGTAAGCTAGACTAAGGGTTGTAAATCATGAAAGAGTGGCATAGGACGTTTAAGAGCTATCTTTTTTACTTGAATAAGGCAATTTTTAGTAGCTATGGCTATCTCATAAGTAGTAGGTAGAGTGTTTTCCACCCATGGACTGTATCATGATAGCAACATCACTATTTAGGGCCTTCAAGTAGTAAAGGAAAGCATAGCTTGGGGTTGGCCTCACAAGAATTGGGATCCTATCCCAAGTCTTTTGGAACCTAGTGTTAAAATATTGCATAAACTCATATGGGGATCTCTTAATGGTGGTTAACTGCTCATCTAGAGACAAATTATCACTTTTTTCCCCAAACCTATTGGTCAAAAGGGTCCCTAACTCATCCCATGAGCCAATTGAGTTCACAGGCAAGGTCTCATACCAGTCCAAAACTTTCCCTTTGAAAGATAAAGCTAGAAATCTAATGGCTACATTTTCTTCAGTGATATTATGGATGTTTTAGAGGTTTTATATGTTTCTATTATGCTCAACAACAGTGATTGGGCCCTCTCCACTAAAGGGAGGAACACTTTTAAGATTTGTCCCTAGAATTTGGTCATATTACTGAAGGCCCAAGGGAATTTGACCATTAAAGTACATAAAAGGGAAATCTCTAGGGGCTACCATGGATGTGAAAGGATTCAACAAGGGTCTCCTTGAGTAGGTATATTTTATGGTTGTCTTAGGAAAATGGGTTCCTACGTAAGGGTGGATATTTGCAAGTCTTAGTTTTTTTTGTTGAGTTCAAAGGTAACTCAACAAATTCAAAAGGGACACCCCTAGAAGAAGATCTTGTAGTGACCTTTGGCATGGGATGCTAGGCCGGTCATTAACTAGAGACTTAGTTCCTGAATAGAGTCACCAGATGCTAAATATAGCTCCTTATTTTGGATTTTTTAATAATATCAAGACCAACACCAATGCTAAAACTTGAATGACATAAAAATTGGTCCCACCAAGCATGCCAAAAAAATTTGACATAGTAGATTACACCCTCTGAAGGAAGGCTCAACTCTCTTCATCCACGTGACATAATGGAGATATCCCTCTTGTTGTGGGTGGCAAAAATGAGGGATGAATCTCTAGATTAGGGGCTAGCTCCCTTTGATGCATTTTGAGGCCCTAAATTTCCTATTACTAACTATTTAGGGAGATGAAAAAGGAGAGAAAAATACTAAAATTAGAACCTAAACTATGTGTTGATGTACCAAATGGATGGCATACTTTGCTTTGACATATACTTTAAATCAAGATAAGCTAGCCTACACTTAACTCAAAATGAGACCTTCCTTGTAACAATGTTTTAGCAGGGGTCCTATGGAGAGATAAGAGAGGAAAAAACTAGCACAAAAGGTGTTTTGAGACACACTATTGCACATCCTATTCAATTGCATATACTTCTTCAGACACTTCTTATGACCTGTAAGAGAAGAAAACACAAACACTAAACTCTATTGGGGTTAGCACATGAAGGTAGAGAAAGAGACCACACTTTCACAAAACTAACACCCAAATGTGTGCTCAGTGCAACACTCAAAAGAAGGTAAAATATTTGTCTTAGATTCAAGGTAAAATTTTGTAGGGATTCACCATACAAGCTGAGAAATCCCTTCCTGAAATGAGAAATTACAATATATAGAGTACTGGAACCAAAATCTAACAAATCCCTAGGAAAGGAGACCCATGTTGAGTCAAACATCTACTGAGACAAGAGGCCATGCTACTGCAATGTTTTTTAGATTTGCTTATGAAAATCATGTTGTAGGCTATCCAAACTATTGCCTTTATTTCCCTTGGCTTACAAAATTATGTGCTACTCCTTCCAACAATTGACAAAGCCATTCTAAAGTTGTTGTGGTTGGACTGTGTTGTCTTTAATGCATGGGCAAAACTTGGCTAAACATTAAAATCTTGGCATGAAAACATGGTTGTGCCTTCTATCATTTGAAAACCAATCCTTTTATTGGTTTTTAGTAGAGACTATTTCACCTAAGTGAATTTGCTTTTCTTGTTGATGACACCTGTGCCACTTTCCTTGGTCTGGTTTGTCCTTGGGTCTATGCTTTTGAATTATCATGCCACTTGGAATGTTTTGAGATTTTACTTTATTATGTTTCATGTCCGTGTTCTAGGTTATCCACCTTGTTTTCTTTTACTTTGTTATTTCCCTTTGCCTTGGATTTTTCCCTTTTGTCTTTCTTCTACCTTCGTCAGCCTTTGGGCTTTTGGTAATGTTGAATTTCTTTAGACAAAATGTCTCAAGGAATTCTCTTTTGGTCTTGCTTTTGCTCCCTTCTTTTGGTGGGAATTTGTGTTGCACTTTCCTTCAGACAAAATATTTGAAGGAATTCCTTCAAAAAATTTGTCTAAAGGAATTCTTTCATTTGATTAATTCTTTTCCTAAAGGGCATGTGCCCTTCTAGCCTTTTATCTTCATTCTCTCTTTCTTAAAGTGCCATCTGCAAAGGCTTCTCCCATCCAAAAGTGCCCTCTGCAAGGGTAGGTGCCTTTCAAAAACTCTAAAAATGACCTTTTGGAAAAGTGAAAAGAGTCTTCTTTCTTTACCAAGTGCCCTCCACATAGACACCCCTCAAAACTTTTGTAATTTCCCTACGTGCAGTCGAAGTGACCTCCAAGGAAATTCCTTACCTTTGTGAGATGCTTAGACTAAATTAGGTCCTTGGAAAGAAATTACTCATAAAGTTCCTTAAGTAAGGCCTCTTGACAAACCCAAATGTTTCTTCTAGACCCTTTTAGGTTCTCTAATGCCTCTTGCTTTGGAATTTCGACTTGTTCCAACTTATGAAATTTCATGAGTAAGACCCCTCAACAAACTTGATTGCAACTGTCTTAACCCATTTGGGTTTTTGGATTGCTTCTGCTTATAAGATAAAATAAGTAAAGTCATTTAGAGAACCTGATTTTATCTAGCAAGTTCAAACCATGTTTTCAAGTGACTTTACTTATGAACTTTTCACAAGTAAAGTGGTTTACAAAACCCAGAATACACTATGGGGACCAAGTAATTTCATTTGGAAAGCTCGAAGTAGTTCCCCTTGACAAATCTAAACTACAATTGGTTAAATAAAATGAGATAAACACTTGTTTTTTTCATGGAATAGGTCTGATAGGGAACCTTGATGAATGATTTTATCCAAAACATGGATTGAAGACTTATGCACAAAAGAGGGGGTGCCCATTTTTTACTCTAAATGAGCAAAAAATGGTCAATAATGAGCAAGATGGTGAGAAGTGTGAAAACTTTAAGTGAAAGCCTATTTAAGGTGAACCTAAGCAATATAAGGTCTTGGAGAGACTTGACACATGTCATTCACTTCCTTGTATATATTTTCATGTGAAACTAAAGCCATTTTGGAAGACAAGTGTGCAAGGTGTCTTAAAATGGAGTTTTTTTACTGCATGCAGTGATGGCTCACTTTCAAAGGAATATAGATGATTAAGAATGTATCCAATGCATGGAGAAGCATGTATACAACCTACCTCTTTCATTACAATCATTAGATCTATCCCTATTTAGTTTTGGGACGTTTCAATAGGGGTGAATGATGAAGATAGTTTTTTGAGCCATTAAAAGGAATTTCATGCCACATTTCAAGACTTTCATGACTTGGGGTGCCACTTGTCTCTTCTAAATTTTCATGATCAGTTTCACATTCTCTTCTCATAAACATATAACTCCTTTTATTAGCATGACACTTGTCCTAAAGACCTTTGGATTTATTTTTTCTCCTCTCTCTCAATTTCTATAAGAACTAACCATTTTGGTTATTATAAGATGTTCCACCTGAGTATGGCAAAGCCCTGCTCATTTTCACACCATGGATCAATAAAGACTAATTATTTTACCTCTTCTATGACTATTCATAGTGTGGCCACTTGAATGATTGATCTTGCTTAGTGATAACTATTGTTTCCTTAGCATTGTTGTCTCATTTTCTCACCTATTTTTATCTTGAAAGATTCTTCTTTTAGGTCATGTGAAGTGTTCTATAAAGTGTCAAGGTTGATGAGGTAGTCTATTCAATATTGCCATTCTAGGCCTCTTGTCTAGTCCTCCTAACCTAAGCATTCATCACAACCTCATAATGAAATATTAATGTGAGAAGATTCAGATTAGAGAAGTGTATTCCTAGTTAGTCTTTTGGTCTCATGTGTGACATGCAGCTGGTTGATAGTTATCAATTAATTTGGTGTATCACCACCTTTAAGATAGTTTAATTTCCATTTTCTCTCCCTTTTCCTCCAAGCATAGGTGTATTAGTGATCTAAAAGTGGTACATCAAGGGTGCTAGCCCTATCTATAGATTCACCTCATTCTTAGGCTACCCACAACCTAGAGGTGTTTCAATTTTTCCACTTGGATGAGGAGAGTTGAGATATCTCCTCAAAGGATGCAAATCCAATTGATAAAAAATACTAGCTTCAAAGTCCTAAGATGTTTTAACATTAATATTTTAATATAGAGGTGATATGTATGAGACTACTCAAAGTAAGTGGACCAAAGGTTAGCTTACAAACTCTAAGGACCATTGCACACATGAAGGGATATAAACACACTATCTACACTCCATATGACCTATTAAATTGAGAACTTCTTGTACTAGACATGAAAGGATAAGGAGAAGGATATAAAATTATCACTAGACCTCACCATTCATCACTTCATAGACTTAGACAAGATGTTTATGAAATCCAAGCTAGATTTCATGTATTATTCAAATTCAAAGTACAACATCAAACCATCAATGCCTCACCATACATGGTGTGGAATTAGAAAACAAGATCCAAAATGGCTAGTACTTATAAAATATGAGAGAGGAGAGAGGAGAATGAAGTTCAAGAGTCATAAGAACAAGTGTCAAGATGAGAGGATTTACATCTGTATAAAAATGAATTATGAAATATACCATAAAAGGTATCTTTGGACAAATGTCTTTTCAAGCATGAAAACTCCTCAAATATGGTGTAGAACTCTTCCACTACTTGTTTAGAAACTGCCTTCATTATTGGATTCTCTTAAGCATTCCACAATAGAATAGGAACAATTTTTAAATGTGCACTATGATGGAGGGGTTAAGAATAAGCTCCAAAATGCATTGTATGTGTCTCTAATCACTTATATTCTTCTAGATAAGTGTTCTCATTGCCTATAGTCAATATCATCCTTTTTTCAAACCTATCTTCATATTTGGCACCAAGATGCTCATAAATTGTTCAATCCAATCTATAAATGGGGTGGTATGACACCTATCAAGAGTATTTATATCCTTATATCTATCAGGAAGACCTTAAAAGGCCTCTCAGTTGGAGTTATCACCTTCTCCTTGTTGATCACCTTCCATTCACTATGTCAGTTTGGACTGCCTGAAGTGAAGGTGCTTGAATAGGTATCTATTTGATTATCTAAAGAAATAAATGGACATTATTAGTTATATTAGGTCCCACTTATCCTCCCAAAGTGATCCTCATCCTTTGAAAGTCTTATGTACCTGCAAAACATTAAAAATGTCAATAAAACAAGTTTTTTACCATGTCTATACAAATAGGGTGCAAGCAAAAATGATGAGGAGATTGGGGAAGTCCTATACAAGTCCCAATCACTTTATAAGTCATAATAACTTATTTGGATGCATTTATATCAACCTATTCCCCATTAGGTCATTAACAAGGGTTTTGGAGGGTTTTGAGTGGTTCAGACCCTTAAGGATTGTTCATAGAACTATGATGTCCAAACCCTACATAAATTCCACAAAGTAGGGATATGGGACTCCCTCCAACTATTCCTAACTCCCTGATCTCTCATGCTAATCATCCATACAAATATGAGCTTCCTAAGGTGGATTCTCGAGTTTTTCCCTACATTTTGTGTACCCCGAGTTGATCCTAGGCCAAGAAACGAAATCTCTATGACTTTCTCTACAAACCAAAGGATTTGAATCACTTTATAATTCCCAATTAATTTCATATAATGCCTTATAATTTTCACATGACCCTATAAGTGGTATTAAACCCCCCTTTAGGCATTAGACCTAGTCTAGGTTTAGTGGACTTAACTGTGTTTGGCTCCTCACAACCACCTTTGAGTGGTTTCCAAAGATTAAAAGGAATTATTTAAGTTTTTTCATGTTTATAAAAAATCATCATACCATTATTTATTTCCTTTAATACCTTCCACTTCACTTTCTTACTTCTTCATGTCAAACCTATAGGGCTTGTTTCTCTAGAAGTGCCCTCTATCTGAGATCAAATAGAGGGCACTTCCCCTATTTTCATAGGAAACATAATTATATTAGGGTATTAATTAAGTCATGGGGACACTCTATACCATTTTTCATGATTAGATCACATCAATAGCACCTCTAAACATCATGAAACTTTAAGGCAAACTTCTTTGTAATACTTACTTGTGTAGGTTTTATGTGTTAACTGCAAGGTGTATGTTGGAACCCTCCATGTTCTATTTCCTTGATATGGGAATATCATGATATGGTCACTACTACTAAAAGGGTCATTTAAAACATGTTCATTATTAAAACCTTTTCCAAACTCTTTAATGTATACCTTCTACTTTGATAGGCCTAGTTTGTAGTCAACTGTGCACTATGTTTCCCCTCATAAAGGGTATGCATGTAGGTGAAAAATATAATATTATACCTTGTGTATCATTATTTAATACCTATTTTAATTTATCAAGGCAACTTCTCAATCATTTAGACTTGTTCTCATCATGCACATGTCAGGCCAGCATCAAGACAGTTATGATTTAGTGCACTACCATACTATAGTCAGCTATAGATGATCATTCTTGGAGTAAAATAGGTTATATAGATGATTCAAAACATTTGAAACATATGATGCATAGTCTATGATCTCTCTAAAATTATTGGAACCAACTCTAATTTGTAAATGTTTGTGTTTTCAATCTTCTAATTTCCAAGGTTCATATCAAGGTGCCTACAATTAGGTTGTAGGTGACCTTTTTCAGGGCAAGGTTGTACTTGTAGATGATGATATAGTTCAATACCTTAGGTGCCTACAATTAGGTTGTAGGTGACCTTTTTCAGGGCAAGGTTGTACTTGTAGATGATGATATAGTTCAATACCTTGTATTTTCACCTTATATGAATTTTCTTGGAGATATTACCATTACCCTCATTTTAATGGTGCAACATGTCTATAGGTTATGCGTCAATTTTCAATGTCAACATGATGTACATTGTGAAATGACTGTAGACACCTCATAAGGAAGCCTAAGATCCCCATGTAGGTGGTGATCTACTTTAAACCTTGAATATCAACCCCTTTCAACGTTTTTTGGGGCACTATTATCCTTTTCACCTGAATAGGGTCATTTATCATGGAGGTATGATCCTATCATGACACCTTGGACTATAAGGTCATTTTAAGTTCAACATGCTATAGAAAACACTGAGAACCTATAGTGAAAGATTGTCTAGAATGGAGGCCTCATTTACATCACTTATTGGGACCAAGCACTCACTCTCTTTAGTTAATGTCTCACTCCTATGATAGGGCTTCATGATGGAATCATTAAAATATATCAAGACTTTATGCCACCACATCGTATGATATCAAAAAAAATGAACAAGGCCCTGTTTCAGAGTTTTTAAGGTAATGTATCATGGAAACAACCTTCTTAACTTGGGGTGGGGTATAAATGGTTTTTTTGTTACTCATGACTCTTCCATGATTACCATGTCACCTTAAACACTTCAATACCTTAAGGAAGGTTCAAAACTATCTCAAACACTTGCTCTCTAATCTCCTTAGACCTCTATGGAGACCTATAGGTGCGCATATAGTGTAGACAAGATATAAATATATGTATTAGATAATTGGTTGCTTCTACCAATATTAAATAACAATTGGATATCTCAACGATATATTTTCACCTCAAGATCTACCTCAATGCTTTGAAAATTTTATATTTGACCATCATGACCATGCAAGGTCCCTTACCATTTGATTGTATATGACAATCACACAAAAAAATTATTATGTTAACACACTCTTTGATTGTGACCTCCATGTGAAACCTTTGATATTGAGCTTGTATGCACCTAAAATCACTCCCTTCATTATAGTGGACTAATATTCCTATTAGTCGACACTAATTATGCTTATCTTATTTTATCCCACTAATTTATCCCATTCATGTTCCATTAATCTAATACCCCCTTCCATTAATCTAAATTCACTAACCTTATTCATCCCATCTCTTTATTAATTTTCCCTAATCCCCATTATCCTAATCTAATCTTGTTTATCTATTATATGGGAATTTTTAATTTCCATAACCCCACCTAACCACCTACTAGCCTACCCCTTAGGTATTCCTACATCCCTAGGAAGCCTAATCCTTATTTATCCCTTAATAAACCCTAATCACCTACTAACTTACTCCCTAATCCTACTATCCAATTTTAAATTCAATAAAATCCTAACTACCCACCCACCACCCTATACTCGTCTTCCCTAAACTGTTAAAGCCTATAGAGAGATTTCTATAATTAGATAATTTTAGAAATCTCTCCAATTTAACCCCTTTCCCTCTAAAATTATCCTATTCTAGAGATTTACATGGAATTAAAAATTCCATGGAAATTCCTCAACTATTGATCTTATTATCCTAAATTCAAATCTATGCCCTTGATCTCCTGTCCTTCCCTCTATTTAACTAACCTCTCCCTCCACTCTCAAATAATCTAAAAAATTTGTAGGGAAACCATGCCAAAATAATTCTATAAATCCTATTGCATATCTATAATCAAGTCATAGATCATCCATCAACAAATCCAAAATCAAGCTATTACTTTTTCAATCTGAGTCTAAATCATCTACTTACAAATCCTAGGAGGTAATGTAGAACAAGGGAATTTGGTAAGCTTATTATCATTCTGATTTGCTTTATAAATCCTTCATATTGAGTAGTTTGCATCTTGAGTTGGAATTTGCATTGTTTAAATTCTTATTCGAGATCAAAATCCTACTACATTTTGGTGACCATAGTGGGACCCTATTTCTCTCATTTAACCATTTTGGTTTGTTAGTGTTATCTTGACTAGCTTACAAGTTTGATTGGGGAAGAAGATTTCAAAATTTTGAATTTTTTGCATATACAGGTCTCAATCATGGTATTGCATTGTTAGTCATGAGATTATAATGGAGAGATTATCAAATATAGTAACAATATTATGACTAAGCCATTAGTGGTTAAGGTTTTATAAGGGCTTAGCATTTTGATAATCTCACTACTCTCTCAGTAGCAGGATTGCCCTGTGAATCATGGGATTGTCAATCCCAATTGTGATATTGTAAACCACTATAGGTTTGTCCTGTAGGTCATTTTCAATAATCCCAACACTTACCTAGTAGTAGGATTACCCTGGTAATCATAGGGTTATCATTTTGAGTAATAATATTATCAAAAACTATGCTAGGGTTTAGATTGTTGTTTATTTTTTGATAAATTTTTGTTCTTGTAGGTGTTTTGTGTGATTTTCTTGCTTCTATGTATAGGTCAAAGAGAGAATCCCCTTATAAATCAACTCCCTACACCTTTTTGACAATCTCATGACTATCCCATTATCGAGATTGCCTTGGTAAGAGAAGGATCACCATTCTCAGTCATGGTATTGTCTTTTCATCTCAAATTGGTAAAATACTACCCCTACCACTTTTGAACCATCATTTCAGTATTCCAAGGTTCTATTAGGAGGGTGATAAGGGGTTGTAAGTGTAAAAATATAGGTTTTGTCTCTTTATTGAAAATTTTAACATACATCTATATCAACATTTCATCATCCATATCTGAACACAACTATTGACAAGGGGTATTTTGCCCTACAAGGTTCACTAGGTGTCTAAGAAGGGATAAAATTATCTGAGAACCCACTATCTATATTGGTTTAACATCATTCGATAATACCATGACTGGAGAAGCCATGGGTTTGACTTATAAATAGTGGGATTGTCAGTCTAGTAGTGAATTTGTAGTTTAGGCTAGTATTAGGATCTGGTAGCATTTTCATCATCAAATAATTGTATTTAAACCAAAGCCCTGTAATTATTTAAATTTATATAATTATCTTTACTTAATAAATTTATATATACTATTTTAGTCTAGGATTGCAATATCACTACTTTTGTTTTCACTATCAGTCACGAGTTTGTTGATAAGTCATAGTTTTGTGGTTTATGACAAAATCGCTACTATCGATCTGCTCTTAGTGATGGGATTGTTGTTCCCAATCATGATATTGTTAGATTTCCATAGTTTTGTGGTTAACTATCAAGGTTATCTAACATCTACAATCCTACAACTCTTCTAGTCACGGGTTTGTCTTGCAAGTCATAGTTTTACACTGTGTAGTCATGGGTTTGTAGTCAATTTTCCTTTAATTTGGTCCTTTTTTAGATCATTTTTTGAGTCAATTTTTGTGAATTTTGAGTCACTCCGAGCCTCCCAAACCTTGAAAGGGGCTCTACCCCTTGACCTCGTAAGGGGCGCTACCCCTTGACCTCGTTGAGGGCTACCACCCCCAGACCCCTACGTCATGTCCTACTCACCCCAAAGAAGTTATAAATCCAAACCATAATTTTTTAGGGGTGTTTTATTAAGTAATATTTAGATAAATTATTATTTATTGTAGGTGTCATATTTTCTAAACATCATCTTGTGGGATATATTTTGGGTATAACATTTTGTCTTGTAGGTTACCTCTTTGGAGTGCCACTTTTTTCACATCATTTTTGTATTGTATATATCATTTTTAATCATCTTGTCTTGTATATATTATTTTCTTGTGAAAAATCATTCCTTGTGTATACTTGTGTGTGTGTGTGTGTTAACTTGTGAATAATTTATCATATCATGCCAAATCCACATAGGTAATTAGATGGGTTTATTAATTATAGCATGTGTTTTGTATGTTTTTTAACCCCTCCCTCTAGGATAACACATGATGTGTAATTGACACCCATGCATGAGATTAGTCTATAGGGGTTAGTTTTATGGTTTCATCACCACACACTAACCAAACTCTATGTTTTGGCAAAGTATAACAATCAGGGATAGTTGTCATTAGGCTAAGTGGTTGACCCCATACAAGTAATCCATGAAGGGGAAGATTTAACTCTTTAAACCAGGCATTAAACAACACCCTATATGGATTTGGGCCCCAACATACCATCTTGTATATAAGGGATGCCCTTAGAGAGCCTATTTAGTCTAGCATAGGACCTTTTGGTCATAATAGGTGTTCCACAGTTGACATTAGTAATAACACCCAAGTGACCATCAAGTACAAGCAAAGTCAAGAGGGTTTGATTGATTTTGTAATAGGTCACTAGCATACAGCCTCAATTTTGTAGCCATTAGATGGTGTGCACATCGGGTTACACACCCATAAATTTACTAATCATAGGTTGTGGCTTGCTTGTTTGGGTGTGTGTTGTGTTAGACCCATGTTGTTTGTGATCCAAGTCAGCCTTTAACCTATCTGAGTCTATCTAGGTCCTTTGTACATATCATCTTTTATATTTTATCCTCATCATTCTATCAATTTATATATATATCCCTCGTCATCATTTTGTATACATCCTACTCATCATCTTTGGTCTCATCTTATATATCCTAGTCATCATTGTATAGTCTATATATATATATATATATATATCCTTCTCTTTATCATAACCACTCAACCTTAGTCATACCCTTACCCTAATCACATATTACATCCTTACCCAAGTCCACCTCATCACCCACTTAGTATAGTCACCTCATCCCTTCGTAGTCTCACCCTATCCCATTATCCTTGGTCACCACCCCATTATCTTGTACATCCTTGTATAATCACCATCTTGTCTTCATCCCCTCCTAATCTAATGATATCTACCCATCACCTCATCCACTCACATATTTTAATCACCATCTTGTATCAAATGTCTAATCCCATCTACCATATTGTCTCTATCACATGTTAGTCTAGCCATATATCATTATCATTGATCATCCTAATTACATCTTGTATATCCTAACCTCATCCTCTTATACATAATTTATTCTCTTGTATATTCTAATAGACTCCCATATTAGTCACATCCACTCATCCTCCTAGTCACACCTTATCATAAGACCATCTCATCCATAATCAATCACACCTCACTTTGACCTTGCCTTATCCATCAATCACACCATAGTCTTGATCATTCCCATAGCATTTTATCAACATCACCCCCTTACATATTTGATCATAACCCATCACCTATCCTAATCCCATATTGTCTCACCATCCACATTTTATCCTAAGTCCACCTTATCCATAGTCTTAATCATTCCCATTGCATCTTGTCTCATTACCACATCACCTTGAATATTCTTATTTTCCTTCTTGTACTTAACTCATTATTTGTACATCCTTTTAGTCACATCTTATCACTAAATCCATACATCATCCCCTAATCACATCCTAATCATACCTCATCATCCACATCTTATCTTAAATCCATACCTGATCACTTGTCTTGACCTTGCCTTCATCACCCATATAGTCATCATTTCATCTTATCCTAGTTGGATTTTTGGTCACATACAGGTCTAAACCATCCACCTTTCATTACCCCTTTATCATTTCATCATCACACTTATACTTATTCCATTGTCCTAATCACCTTCATCACCTAATCCTACCCAATCCCATTTTAAGAAAATTAGTCTAAGGTTTTGAGCTAGTCCTATCATCCACATCATATTATCATACTACTCCACAATTGTTTATCCTTTGGTTAAATACTCATACCTAGTTAATATCTTTTTTTCATCTTTTCACCTTTTCAGTGTCAATATAGAAAACCCATAAACTATCAATCATCCTTAGTCCAATCATCTTGCCTTATTCATAACTATCACCCATCATATCATCCTCTTGCTAGTTTTAATTTAGGCACCCATAACTATCCTCAATCCCTTTACTATCTTGACTACTAGACATCATTGATAGGTTGTTCACACCTATTACACCATCAGCCTAAAATTTGACCATAATCTTTAATCCATTAGTCTATTCCATACTCCTCATCATCCATGCTATTAGCTTTTTCCTTTGGCCTTATTTGGTTCAAACAATCTTTAGTTAACCTTTGCATCATCATCCATCTTTTCCCATAGATTTGAACCCAATCCTCATAGACTAATACATCTTGGCCTATAAGGATGAAGTCCTTCTAAGAACACTAGATATGGGTGCCCACCTACCTTTTTGCCTTGATCCCATTCACCCCAAACTAACATCCCATTCACAATACCCTAGCTCATCAAAATCACCCTCGACCTTCTTTGATGTGGTCACCCTAATCAATAAATACATTGTAGAGAATAAAGATGAATTTATTTATGATTGTGGAATATGGGTGCTTGTTTTCCCAATGATTTTGACCCCATAAGCCTAAATTCACCTCCCAAATAAGTCTAACATCAAACCTTATCCCATCCCCCTTCACCATCCACTAGCCCTATTCAAAACACCTTGGCCCCAATTCAAACAAATCCATAGTCAAATCCTCAATTTAATAATCATAATCCATTGCCTTTATCACCCACCACCATGTAATTAGACCCCACATACATAGACTAATACATAGCTACCAACAAGGATGAGTTCCTCTTGTAATTCATCATGATGGGTGTACCACTTCCTGAAGGCATTGATCACCGTTCACTCATTACACCCCCAACACAAACCCCTTCATGCAATTATATTTCCAATCCCTAATCCACTAGTCATGCCCAATCATCTACCCCTTCCTCTACTAGTAAATGGAATCTAATCTTGGCCACCTACACATCTACCCAGCCACATCAAACACCATTTGACTTAAAGTCCAATGCTTGCACATCAAAGTCACAAAGCAAATCGGGTCCTTATACTTCCCTTCCTATATCCTTGGAATCCATTTTCCAATAACTTATCACCACTAAAATGATGGTTTATCCACCCATATGAAATCTCAATCCCACCATGCCTAAGCCCTCTTGATATAAATAAAATTGATACTATCATCGAACTCGGGGGCACTCTCTTAAAATATGTCAAATTTTTTGAGATTATGTTCAAGACCTCATTGATCATGGTGACATAATAATCAAGGATGAATTAAATGAATTTAAATCCTTGGGTGAACAAGAAGAGGAATGACAATATTCCATTCTTGTTCACAATCAAACCTTTCCCCTTCTAAGCCAAGCTCAAGAAGTCCTATCTATCTTCCCTAGTCCCTCTATCATCAAACAATCCTCCATCAAACACACACCCATTCCCCATATACCTAGTCCTTATATATCCCATAATCCATTTCATGGACCTATCTTTGCTTCATCCATTATTCCTCAATCATCTTCCTCTCACCCATCACATCAAATACCCCCAATTGAGAGGACAATCATGGAAAAATCATCTTTTACCACTAGTATAGCATCATGTACATCAAAGTCAGCATTGGAGTCAAAATAAGTTTTATTTGCATTTGGATCATGTTTTCCACTAGCATCTGAATTAGATTCCTCATCAGAATCATCATCCCTTATCACTATTGCAACAAATGATGATAATTCTTGCTCTTTTGAATATTCCAATCAGGATGATGAAGTCATAACTAAATTTTTGAATGCTTTATCTATTGAATATTTTTAGAGTGGAGTTGATCCTACCTTAGATACATGTCTTAATGATCCTTTTGAGATTCTTACGGACACTTTTTCCAACATTGAGGCTAGGGCTCCCAGTAACCTTTATGAGGACTATGCTACCCATTATCCCCTTAATCCATCACCCAACATTCATCATCCATCCCTCATCCTTGATCCCTATATCTCACCCCATCTAGGGGATGAACAAGAACATGCATCATTGGATTCCCCTCTACATTTAACATTATGTGCCACAAATACAAAAGACCAAGACCATATTCCAAAAGCCATAAATCATAATCAAATCATCTTTGATCCCCTAAATCAAATCCAAATAAAATCAAATCATCAACCTAATCAAAAAATGTGAAGCCAAATATCAGGTACTAGGGGACCATCAAATTCAAAATAATCATTATATATTAAGTCAAAAATCAATCTACTCTGATGAAGATCAAAAACTAGCACCAAGGGGAAGTAAAGTCAAAAGTCATATGGCTGATCATTCTCTTAATGCATGGGTCAAAGAATCAACAAGTCAAAAGGTCTTAGATCCCATAATCTCTTGGAACCAATCTAAGTAATCCCCTCCACCATGTCTAATGATGTATGCAACTATTGAAACCCAATTTTTCTCCCCCTCTCATCATATCAGCCATCCTGATCATATCCCTCATTCCCATCCTATATCCCATCATCAAAATCATGACATCATTCCATCCATACCATATCTCAAATCCCTGGGTAGCATTGTCCCTTGTAGGGGTCATGAAGACACCTAGTTAAAAAATTTAGAGGACATTAAATCAAGAATCAATAAAGGTCACCATCACATGATCCTAGCATCACAATTCCCTAGAACAAGTGTTGGCTAATGTCTCCATCTAGCATCAACATCCTGCATCTCACCCATCACTAATAAATTAAGATGCCATCAATAAAAATTCAAAAATTCAAAAATAAATAAATAAAATAAAATAAAATAAATCATTTATCCAATGAAAAAAACTAGTCTTCTGGCACCTTGGGCAAGTACCATGAGGAAAATTAGTTTTTGGCATTATGGTAAAATAATATATTATCTACATTGTTCCTCAATACTTGGGGGCAAATCCATCCATTTCATATCCCTTTTCAATCCATCCATACTTTCCATATCCCTTGTCAACCTTGTCCATCCCTTGGTCCATTATCCTTATCCATTGTCTATAATCATATCCCCAATCCTATTATGTCCATCATGCCTTCTTCCCTCCTATCTTGACCTCTGTAAGGAAGTATAAGGTGTCTTGGTAATTATCCCAAACCATCTTGGCAATCCTCCAATGGACACTTAAGTAAATAAGCATCTGATTCCTTCATGATGTGATCATTGGATATCCCTATCCCATTCATCCTTGGTCCCTACATCATCATCCTTTGTCATCCCATCCATCATCCTTCCATCTTTATCCTAGTTTCTAGGCTTGCTATTCCTTTTACTAGTAACCCCATCTATAAAATGTATATACATATCCCAAAAAGCACTAAATTTTGAAAAATGTCAAAAAACCTAAAAATCATAAAATTTGAAAAAGCCAAAATAATCCATTGTGTCTTATCTTTGCCTAATCCCCTAGTCACATCCATCTCCATCCATTTCCTATATTCCTATCCATCCCATCTTTAGATACCACATTTAGTCTTGAAACTCGATCTAAATGGTCACCCATCATTTCATCATCTTTTCGGTTAAGTATTATTGGCACACATCACCTCAACATGATTTTAATCTAGTACCCATCACTTCTCTATCAATTCATTTTCATACCTATCACCCATCAATCATCACATTGCTAGTGTGAAAGGTACTTGATCCCATCACCATCCTCATCATTGCATATTTGTGTCTATCACCCATCCAATCAAATTTTTATATCATGAAAGGTATTTGATCCCATCATCATGTCCTAGTCTCCTTGCTAAATTGGGTCCTTGCAAGGTATTATCTTTTGGTAATATTTGGTCATCACTTTATTTATCCCTATCCTTAACCACTTTATGATCTAAATTCAGGACTAAGTCAATATTCAAAGACCTTATCCCATCCTTCCATCCTAAACTAGGGGCAACACCTCATCTTCATTCTAATCATCATCATCCTATCCAAATCCAAGTCTATCCTCTATCCCCATCACATCATGATTATCCTAATCCAGCCCATCATCTAATCACTCATCCCTATCATTAGACAAGACATTATGACACTACATGTAGATACTTATGTGTGTTACTTATTTGATTTGTTTGTCTTGTTTGCATGTCCTTTATATGTATGTATCTTGATCATATTATGTTTTTTTTTCATGTCTCTTTTTGTCTATTGGGAAATGAATAAGGATTCTATTATGACACTAAAATTTCCCTCAAATATGTAGAGTTCATCATTTTCCCATGCACTTTGGTAGTGTGTCCTCTTAGTCATATCTATATCATGGGGCATCTTGTCAAGTGCTATATTTTATTAGATTCCTTTGACTATGATGAGATTTATGATATCATGATGGCTTGATCACACCCACCCTCATCATTCCTCTAGTCATCTCATCATCCTTAATCTAATCCTCTTGACTCATCCAACTAACATTCCATATTTTACCTTTATCATCTTCATCTTATCAATCATATACTTCAATCACTAACAAGCCTAATCATCCTTATCATCATCACTTTCTAATCACTAATCATCATCATCCTCATCTTCTATCCACTAATCATAACTACATTGTCCTAAGGTCTTTACAGACTATGTAGGTAGCACTTGGCCACCTTTTAGTGTCCAAGAATAGCTCAGTCATTATCTCTATCATCCATCATCATCCCCTAGTCCTGCATCAATCAAATCATTTTTTCACTTGATCATATCAATTCTTCTCTATCATCACCTAAATCATCTTGATCGATTTAGCTTTAAGCTATACGTATCCTTAACATTAATCCTATCATCAATCTTATCCTGGCCAATAGTTCTCCCTTGCATGCATCCTTGCTTGGGATATGTATAAATCTTGTGGCCTTTTAATCCTATCATCATCTTATTGTGTTTGATTCCCACTTAGGATCTATCAACAATCATAACACCCATCATCACTACTCCCTATGCATGTGTCCTTGTCAAGGGAAAGATCATCAATTTATAGCTCATTATTCATGTCAACCTCATCATCTATCCCACATATGGCATCCCATCCCCTCATTTATCCATCTCACCCCACCCATCATTTCTTATTTTGAGTGGCCATCTGACTCATTCTTCCCTGCATGTCCCCTCAAGGTGGCATCATATCCCCTAGCATCATCTACTAACATTCATATCCCCTAACATCATCTACTAACATTTATGCATGACATGGTTTTTCTTTGAAATACCATTACTCTTTCCACTTCATTCACTCGTAATGCCCTTTCAAAGAGGGATAAAATGTATGCACCTAAAATTTCTCACTTCATTACAGTCAACTAATATTCTTATTAGTTGACACTAATTTTGTTTATCCTATTTTATCCCACTAATTTATCCCATTCTTATTCTATTAATCGAATACCCCCTTCCATTAATCAACATTCACTAACCTTATTCATCCCATCTCTTTATTAATTTTCCCTAATCCCCATTATCCTAATCTAATCTTGTTTATCTATTATATGAGAATTTTTAATTCCCTAAACCCCACCTAACCATGTACTAACCTACCCATTAGGTATTCTTACATCCCTAGGAAGCCTAGTCCTCATTTATCCTTTAATAAACCCTAATCGCCTACTAACCTACTCCCTAATCTTACTAGTCAATTTTTTAATCAAGAAAATCCTAACTATCCACCACCATACACTAGCCTTCCCTAAACCCCTAAATCCTATAGAGAGATTTCTAGAATTAGATAATTCTATAAATCTCTCCAATTTATCCCCTTTCCCTCTATAATTCTCCTATTCTAGAGATTTCCATGGAATTAAAAATTCCATGGAAATTACTCAACCATTGATCTCATTCTCTTAAATTCAAACCTAATCCCTTGATCTTCCCTCCTTCCATATATTAAACTAACCTCTCCTTCCACTCTCAAACAATCTACAAAATTTGTAGGGAAACCATGCCAAAATAATTATAGAAATCCTATTGCATATCTATAATCAAGTCATCAAGCATCCATCGACAAATCCAAAATCAAGCTATCACTTTATCAATCTGAGTCTAAATCATCTACTTATGAATCTTAGAAGGAGATAATGTAGAGAAAGATAATTTGGTAACCTTATTATCATTTTGATTTGCTTTATAAATCCTTCCTATTGAGTAGTTTGCATTTTGAGTTGGAATTTGAATTATTTAAATTCTTAATAGAGCTCAAAATCCTACTACATATCCTTTCAAATAAAGTGATTTTCATGACATCTTAGAGGTGTAAAAATCATATCCACTTTTTTTTTAAACCACTATAGGCAAGAAAAACCTCTGTAATTTATGATCATGCTTGCAACATAGCAATGGAGTTCCTACCTGGAAAATTGAGATATTTTTCTCATCAAATCACCTCCACACATGAAATCAAAGATGGAAAACATGAGATAAATATGTCCACACCTTATATAATCACTTTCATCTATTATTTTATATGGACTAGTTTGGACAAGGATAAAACCTACAGGGTATGGGGATTAACATACAGAAAGGAGTAGTCAACTTATTAGCATTGGTTCAAAAATAATGGGCAACCAATATTTTAAATACTATCATGAAATTTAAGTAGAATAATTTTATTAACATCCCTCAGAGGCATTTGACATGAAATAACTCATGTTGTTTGTAACATGAGAAAACTTGTTGACCAATTTTACATGGAAAGTAGAGCGATGGCGAAGAAGAATAGGTTTAGGCCAATTTTGAGAATTATAAATCAGACAAAATATATAATTAAACTTATGTAATCTGAAGAGTCATTTTTAAATCTTCCACATGTGCCAAAACACTTGCATAGGTTGTACAACTGCCAAAACTTCTTCTTTTCTAACTATTTTCTTGATCTAACTTAATAACTATAATTTTTTTAGTTAGTAATAACATTAATATTAATAATATGACATATGTTATGTTTTTAAACATTTCTAACACTTATCTACCAATATAAACCATATAACTTTCATAAATAGCTCAAATATTGACCTTAAGGATGACATAAAACATAAAGAACTAAAAGGTGACCATGACAAATCAAATGACACATTGAATAACATTTTTATGACCATGATACATCCTATAAGACCCATAATATACCCCTATATAATTTTTGAGCTTATGATGGTTTGACTTATTTTGATTTATGGTCAAAATAGTCAACATTCTTGGTAATTTCCTTGGGTGGTAAGCCAACTATGTCAAGACCAGGAGCCTATTCCTATCCATTGGGCTATGGATTCACCTATCCACAATTTTGACACTCAATTTACCTTTTAAATCACATCAAAAAAATAAGGAAAGACACACAAAATAAGACACACCAAAGTAAACACACATGCATTCTCAAAAACACTTATGGGACACACACACAAGTGAAACAAAGACACACACCTAATATAGTATTTACAAGACCTCACTCTTGAGGTGAAGGGAATATTACCATGCTTCAACTAGGGTCAAATATGTTTCCTCTTTCATCTTTACAATTACATAATCGTAACTTGTCATGTGAAGCATGTTCATCATAAAACACTTGGGTATGTAGATGGTGAAAGGGATTACCATCCTTATGTATTATCAAGCCTGAAATTAGACTACTTTGGGATTTCATCAATGTTTATTCTTGCTTTCTAAGGATCTTATTTGGATATAAAATTAACTTGATCTTTGTCCTCTCTAATTGATGTTCCTTAAAATGTAGATTAGGAGTGATGATAACTGCCTCAATCTCTTCATCCTCTTGGGCATGATGTGCTTGATGTTTGGGATCATCAAGCTTGATTTATTTTAGTTATATCACTTTTTCAAATGATTAAATTTTATCTTGAGCTCTTATTTATTTATTAGGCACAAACACATCTGCCTTGACTTCACTAAGCCCCTCTAGATCTGCAAGTTTTTTATAGTAGTAAGATATACACTCTCATGTTTACTGAGCTTTTCTCTTTCTTCATCAATAAGACACTCAACCATCTACTTTTTAGGATCATTAAAAAACATATCATCAAATTCACACTTAAATCAAATGGGTAATAGTCTTACCTAGCTGCTCAAATTCTTGACTTATGGCATTGGACCTTTTCTATAGGTTATCTTCTTCCTCGTGAATGTCATCTTCAAGGGCTGCTTCATCAAGTGCAAGAAGATTTACAGGGTTCTCCTCATCAAATTGATATATCATTTTATTCAATATATCATCATCATACACATGGATTAAATAATTACCTTTAGTAGTTTGTGAAAAATAATGCTCACCTCAGATTGATCAAATGCTCCTTCACGGATGATATAGGTGCCAAGGTAAGTTTGTTCAACGTAGCTATATGGATCATGTTCATAAGCATCTACACCATAATCATCTAGAAAAAAATAATAAATTCCTTAAATCTTAGAATAATCACAATCATCCACAATAGATTCTTCTTTCTCATTGATGACATAATTCAATTTGAATCTTGCTTATATATAGGGCTCAATGTGGAACCTTGTAATTGGTTGAGTTCTTATAGTCACCTTTGTTCTATATCTTATCTTAAATTCCAAGAAGGACCAATTAGCTAAGATGTAGCCTCCTATCTTGGGTGTGAAATCTCTTGAAAGTCAACTTGCAAAGTGGGTAGGTAAATCAATAACCATAATATCTTGGAGTATGGGGAAACTAGGAAAATCATATAAAAAAACTTTCAACCCTTTGATCAATATTACTAAATTTTTAAGTGTACCATCTAAATGAATTAATCCTTTAGTCCCAATTTATCAGCTACAACCTTGGGTATCCCTGATGTGTTAGCTCCACAATCAACTATGTAGTTATGAACTAGTTTATCACCCACAATGAGAGTGAGGTAGAAAGGTGGAGGCTTCTCAGACTTAGTAGAAGTCTCTACAATGTTATTAGTGGAATTAGTAAGAGATACATGACCATGACCATGGCTTGATGATAGATGACTAACATGTATAGTAAATATTTATTTTTGCAAGAGTTCTTTTTGGCCAGGCATATGAAGGTCATGCCAAAGAGAGATAGATGCCTTAACACTTTTTAATGAGTCCATAATGTTTAGAGAAGAAGTATTTACTTTGTCTTGAGCCCTTGGAGGTAAGTAAGTTCTTGTAGCTTGAGGAATTTAAGCATTTTGGGTAGACTTCCCAACATTCTAACTTGAAGGAGATGCAGGACTATTAGGGACTATCATGCTTGCAATCATTCCTTGCTACCTTATAGAAGGATTAGATGAACTTGTAAGCACATAATTAGCATCCCCTAAATCCTTCATCTTAGCTCTAGTGCTGTTTGTAACTGAATTCCCTTCATTAAGCATGCAATTGTCTTCAACTAGGAAGTTGGTGAAGCTTACTCCTTGAGGTTGCCAACCTTCACTTATTTGCATGAGAACTTCATCTTCTATTGATAGTAAAGGAGTGAATCCTCCTTGAGAAACTAGATATTTCTTTCCACCTTCATTAGCATCCATGAATTAACCTTGTTTCCACTCTTCTCCTTGGATCAAATTGTTATGCACCAATACCATTTCTCTTATGTTGGAGGTGGAAGTAAGATTGTACACATTAGCAGGCTTGTTAAATTTAGGCTTCCCTTGACCTCTCCCTCACCCATATTATTGACCATATTTTTGATGATATGGATAGTGATTTGGATGAGAACCTTCTTGCATATTGGAATTCCTAAATATAAGTTAGACTTTGCCTATCAATCAATGGCATCACCTACCTTCTTAGGAGTAGACTTTGACTTAGCATTTGCATTAGGAACTTGGGAAATGTTTGGAGCAGCATCAAGAACACTAGGAAGTAGAGGCATAGACAATTTTGGAGGCAAATTTATTTCTTGAATGAGTCCATTCTCATCCCTAATGACAAGGTCATATGCCTCAAGTAGAGTGAAACCACCCATGGATTGTATCATGATGGCAATATCAATACCAATGGACCTCAAGTATGTAGGAAAGATAAAGCTAGTAGGTGGTATCATGGGAGGAGGTAACCTATGCTAAGTATTTTAGAACCTGTCATTAAATTCAATCATTATTTTCTTAGGGGATATTTGGATCACATTGAGTTGTTGAGTGAGTGAAGTGTGGTCACTCATTTACTCAAATCTTGAAGTTGGCAACACTCCAAAGACATCCCATGCTATGATGCAGCCACAGGGCAAAGTCCTATACCAATCAAGTTATTTCATTCTAAGGGACATGGAAAGAAGTCTAATAGTAATATTAACCTCAATTACATTGTGAAAATTATATAATTTTGATATATTCCTAATGTGTTCACTAGGAGTGACATGGCCTTCACCATTGAATGTAGGAACACTCTTTGTAGCATTAGGGGGAATGTCATCATAGGCATTAAGATGGATTAGATTTTTAGTGTTAAAGTATGGGAAGCCATGATACCTATCCATGTTTTCTTCAAAATCATCCTTAATTTCTTGTTCTTATTGGCTATCAAAGTCCTCTTTCTCTTTAAAGGGAAGAATAGGTTGAGGGTGTTGAAATTTAAAAGGAAGTTAAGGTTAAAGAAGTGGATTGATAGGATTGAAAACTATACTATAACATGACCTAGTAAGGACCATGAAGTATGAGAATAAATATATGACAAAACAATGGTCTACAACCATATTTTACCTTGAATGGTGTCATCAAATGTTGAGTAACACACCATATGCAGCTGATGTTGTCAAGACCAACATTCACCTTGACAAGTTATCTTTAGGACAATAGTCCCATTGCACATGATAGAAATATTTTCACTAAATATTTCACCCTATAGGAGGTTTTTCAATCCTAATCTAATATTTTGGCAACATTGGAATACCTCTAAGCATGTGGGTTGCCTATAGTAGAGGTAGTAGCTCCCTGAATTGACCTTTAAGTTCTTCTCACCTATACTAATTGATTCTTTGTGGGAAAAAATGTATAAATATGCATGAAATTAAAATATTATTAGGTGGTGATACACCATAAGTATTTCCACTATACCATCATACTTTTTTCACTAAGAGATAATATCTACAATACTAGCTTCAAAGTCGTAAGATGTTCTAACATTATTATTTTAATATAGAAATGATATGCATGAGATGACTCAAGGGAAGTGGATTAGAGGTCATATTTTAGACTATAAGGACAATTTCACACTTGAAAATATCCAAACACACTAGATACACTCCATATGACCTGTTAGAATGAGAACTTATTGCACTAGACATGAAAGGATAAGGAGAAGCAATAATAGAAGCTTATCACTAGACCTCACCATTCATCACTTCACACAATTAGACAATATGTTTCTTAACTCCAAGAAATATTTCATGTATTATTCAAAGGAAAATTACAACATCAAACCAATAGGGATTTTCCATATATGGTGTGGAATTAGAAACCAAAAGCCAAAATGGCTAGTATTTATAGAATGTGAGAGAGGAGAATGAAGTTCAAGAGTCACAAGAAAAAGTGTCAAGTTGAGAGAAGTATTTACATCTAAATATAAATTAATTATGAAATACCATGAAAGTTCTCTTTGTACAAATGTCTTTCCAAGCATGAAAACTACTCAAATCTAGTGTAAGACTCTTCAATTGCATGTTTGGAAACTGCCTTCATCGTTGGCTTATCTTGAGCATTCCATAATAGAATAGGAATAATTTTAAAATGTGAATAATGATGGGGTGTTAATAAAAATCTCCAACATGTATTGTATGTGTCCCTAATCACTGATATTCTTTTGGACAAGTGTTCTCACTACCTGTATTCACATTTGGCACCGAGATGCTCATCAGTTGTTTAATCCAATCCATATAGGGGGTGTTATGAAACATATCAAGAGTCATATTTTCCTTATATCCTTCAAGAAGACCCTAAAATACCTCTTAATTAGATTTATCACCTTCTCACTTGGTGATCACCTTCCATTCACTATGCTAGTTTGGACTACCTAAAGTGAAGTTGCTTATAGAGGTATCTATGTGATTATCTGAAGAAATAAATGGATATGGGGAGTTATATTATGTCCCCTTTGTCCTCCAAAATTTATCCTCATCTTTATAAACTCTTTTGTACCTAAAAAACATCAAAAACTATCAAGAAAACTAGTTGTGTACCTTGTCCATACAAATAGGGTGTAAGCCAATTGATGGGAAGGAGATTTGGGAAGTAATCTATACGAAGTCATAATAACTCATTTTTATGCATTTATATCATATTCTTCCCCATCGGGTCATTAACAAGGGTTTTGGATGGTTTCAAGTGGTTTAGACCCTTAGGCATGTTCATAAAATTATGACATCTAAACCCTAGATAAATTCCAAAAAGTAGGGATATATAACCCCCTCCAAATATTCCTAACTCATTTATCTCCAATTCTAATCATCAATACAGATATGATCTTCTTAAGGTGGCTTCTCAAGTTCTTCCCTACATTCTATGTACCCTGAGTTGTTCCTAGGCCAAGAAATGACCTCTCTATGACTTTATATGCAAACCAAAGGATTTGAATAAGATTATAACTCCCCATTAAGTTCCTCCAATTCCTTAAAATTTTCACTTTACCTTATAAGTGGTATTAAACCCCCATTTAAGAATTAGACCTAGTCTAGGTTTAGTGGACTTGATTGTGTTTGGTTTCTCTCACCACCTCTAAGTGGTTTCCTAAGATTTCAATGCCTTATTTAGTTTTTTTAATGTCCATAAAAACTCACCATACCATTATGTAGTGACTTTAAGACCTCACACTTCACTTTCTTACTTCCTCATGTCAAACCTACAGGGCTTGTATCTCTAGGAGTGCCCTCTATCTGTGACAGAACAAGGGAACTTACCCTATTATCCCAAGAAAAATAATGATATGAGGGGATTGGTAAAGTCATGGGGACAATATATACAATTTTTCATGATTGGATCACATCAATATCCCCTCCAAACATCATGAAACTTCAAGGCAAACTCATGTGTAATACTCACTATGTGTAGGGTTTATGTGTTGACTAGAAGTTGTATGTTGGAACCCTTCATGATCTATTTAATCATTATGGTAATATCATGATATGGTAAATAATATTTTCAGGGTCATTTAAAACATGTTCATCATCAAAACCTTTTCCAAACTCTTCAATTTATACCTTCTACTTTGACAAGCATAGTTTGCAATCAACTATGTACTTTGTTTCCCCTCAAAAAAGGGATGTATGTCGGTGAACACTTGCATATTATACATTTTGTATCATGATTTAAGACATACTTGAATCTATCAAGGTTAATTCTCAGTGATTTAGACTTGTTCTCATCATGCACATATTAGGCCAACATCAAGATAGTTGTGATTTAGTGCATTGTCATACTACAATCAACTATAGATGATCATTATTAGAGTAAAAGAGGTTCATTAAATGATTCAAAACCTTTGAAACATGTGATACATAGTCTAAAGTCTCTTTAAATTTATTAGAACCAAATCTAATTGGTAAATGTTTGTGTTTTTAGGCTTCCAATCTCCAAGGTTCATATCATGAGTTTGTAGGTGCCTACAATCAGGCTGTAGGTGACCTTTTTTAGGGAAAGGGTACATCTGTAGATGATGATATAAGTTAATATATTCTATTTTCACCTTCTATAAATATTCTTGGACATATTAGTATTACCCTCATTCTAATGGATCAACCTATCTAAAAGTTATGCCTCCATTTTTAATATCAACATGATGTACCTTATGAACTAACTGTAGACACCTCATAAGGAAGACTGAGATCCTCCTATAGGTGGTGATCTACCTTAAACCTTGAATTTCAACCCCTTTTGATGTTCCTTAGGCCACTATTATCCTTCTCACCTGAATAGGGTCACTTACGATGGGGGTATTCTCCTATCATGCCACCTTGGACTATAAGGTCATTTGAAGTTCAACATGATGTAGAAAACACTAAGAACCTATAGTGAAAGATTGTCTATAATGGAGGCCTCATCTACATCACTTATTGAGACCAAACACTCACTCTTTTTTGTCAATGCCTCACTCTTATGATAGGGATTCATGATATAATCATTCAAATCTATTAATACTTTGTGCCACCCCATTGTATGATAACACAAAGAATGAACAGGGCCTTATTTTAGAGTTTTTAAGGTAATGGATCCCTATAATAGCCTTCTTAACTTGTGCTGGGATAGAAAAGGTTTGTTTATTACTCACGACTCCTCCATTATTACCATGGAACCTTAAACACTTCAAAACCCTAAGGAAGGTTCAAACCTATCTCAAACACTTGCTCTCTAATTCCTTAGACCTCTATGGAGACCTGTATGTGCACATAAAGTATAGACAAGACAAAATTATATGTGTTAGAGAATCAGTTGATTCTATCAATAACAAATAACCATTGTATATCTAAAAGGTATATTTTCACCTCATGATTTATGTCAAATCTTTGAAAACTTTATGTTTGACCATCATGACTATGTAAGGTCCCTTACCATCTAATTGTATATGGTAATCATGCAAAAAGTTGACTATGTTAACATGCTCTTTGATTTTTACCTCCATGTGAAACCTTTGATAATTATCCTTGTAAATAAATTTATTTTTATGACATATTATAGGTGAAAACATCATATCCACTTTTGCTTTAAACCACTATAGGCAAGAAAAACCTTTGTAGTTAATGATCATGCCTACAACATAGCAATAAAGTTCCTACCTAGAAAATTGAGATGTTTTTCTCATCAACTAACCTCCACACATTAAATAAAATATTTAAACCATTAGATAAATATTTCCACATATTATATAAGCACTTTTATCCATTAGTTTGTATGGACTAGCTCAGACTAGGGGAAAACCTATTGGGTATGGAGATTAACATACTTAAAGGAATAGTCAACTTATTAGCATTGGTTAATAAAACATGGGAAACCAATATTTTAAATTATACCATGAAATTTAATTAGACTAAGTTTATTAACATCCTCCATATTCATTTGACCTGAAATAACTCCTGCTATCTGTACTATGAGAAAACCTATTGACCAATTTTGCATGCCAAGAAGAGTGATGGAGGATCAGAATGGTTTTAGGATAATTTTGAGACTTTAAAAGAATATAAAACCTAAAATTAAACTCATGGAGTCTCAAGATTCAATTTTAAACCTTCCACACATGTCAAAACACTTACATAGGTCATACAACTGCCAAAACTTCTTATTTTCTAACTAATTTCTTGATCTGACTTAATACCTACAAGTTTTTTAGTTAGTACTTACATGACTAAAAATAATCTAACATAGGGGATGTTTGGAAACATTTGGAACACTTTTCTACCAAGGGAAAGCATATAACTTTCATAAATAGCTCAAATAGTGACCTTAAGGATGACATAAGACACAAAGGACTAAAAGGTGACCATGACAAATCTAATGACACATTGAATAACATTGTTAGGACCATGATACATCCTATAAGACCCCTATACAATTTTTGAAGTTATAGGGGTTGATTTATTTTGACTTATGGTTAAAATATTCAATAATTATCTTATGAGTCAACCCTTTTTTTTTATCGTAACACACCTACATGAACCTCACAATGTGTTTCAAACCTACTAAATATCTTACACATACATATTTAGACTCTTAGTTTAGTCTACTTATATGCAAGTTAGTTATGTGAGATTTAATAATTATCACCAGTCAATAGTGACTTGATTGTTTAGTATCGATATCCTACTAGCAATGGCTATTTTATAAAATCAAACCAATCCTTAGTTTCATTCCATCTTCCTAGTGTGTTGATGGCATGTGAAATTATTCAATTGGATCCATATATAAATAAATAAATGTCTCATTCAAAAGGGACATGACACTTATCTAGTATACATTTATACACTATTGTAGATTGAGAAAAAATTACCTATTCTTCTCAAATTGTGAATCTATCACTAGGATTAGTCATAATCTAAGTCTGAAACACTCTAAATCAATGTCAAAGCAAGCATTATCAAGTTTCAAAGTCATGTCATTAGATGCACACATATAGTGAAGAAGCAAAATTTCATAATCATACTAAATGGGAGAACTACATGTGGTTTGAATTCCCTCCTCAGAGTATTAGATACATAGGCAATGGTCAATCATCAAATGGGGGTGATTGGGTTCAGATCAACCCATTACACTTTCCCCCATTTTAAAGGTTTTTATGTCTCACAAACACACATAGGATTTCAAGGCAAAGGAGAATAAATTTTGTAGCTATGCATGACATCAAGGTTTAGGGTCATAAAAACAGAGCAAGAAAAGACAATCATAGGTGATTTATAGTCATTGTGACCTACTTCTATGCAATTTAATATTAACTAGTAGGTATATATTGATTGACAATATTGAGTTAATCTAGCAGAACTAAACCAATGTAAATAGTGAATCAATTCTAGAACCGAATGAACCACATGACTAATATATCATAATTTTTACTTCCAAAATAAAACCATAATTATATAGTCAACCCAAAAATATAAGTATCTTGATCTCCTTATTACTTAATATATTTAGCATATGCCACTTTTCAAATCATAAGAATCAATCGAGTAGTATTTTACATTTAAAAGTATGCTTGAATACCATATCTTAATATACAAACTAAATTTTAAATTTACATCTTAATGTTGTCACTTGAAATTCCAACCAATGAGGAGATGACAAGTCTCTCCTCATTAAATTGAGACAATGGATCCACCTCAGGGTTGTGGGTCACCAAATGTGAGGTGGATCTCTATATTAGGGGCTAGTTCCCCTTGATGCATCACTATAGCTCAATCCTACTACTAAAACTTGGAGGGATGAAAAGGGATAAGAATATTTGAAATCAAATCTACTCTACGGGAGTTGATACACCAAATATATTCTCTACTCACACCCTTTAACCTGCACTTGGAACCAAGGAGAAGTTTTAAAATACACTTCATTTAATGATAATCCTCTCTCTCACATTAATGTTTCAAGCATGAGGTCTTGGAGATATCTTAGGCTAGGAATACTTAGAAAATAGGAATTCTAAGACACACTATTGAATATACTACTCACTACACCTACAATATCAACATTAGACACTTCTTGTTGACTTGCAAAAGAGAGGTCATAAAACACAAGGTACTAAGAAGAGTAACATGTGAAGGTAAACAAAGCTACACTTACACAAGACCAAAAACCATTATGTACATTTAGTGAAATATTAAATGAGGTAAAAAAATTGTCTTTATTATCTCAAGGAAAACATTTGGTAGTGCTTTGCCATACCAAGGTGGAGAGATAGAATACAATACCAAAAAGGCTGGTTTATATAGAGAATATGAGAGGAGAGAGAGAAAGGGAAGCTCAAGAATCACTAGACACTTTTACAACTAAAAAGATCAATTATTTGTGCATGTAAGAGATATATGGGTTGATCCATGAATTTACAAGAGCTACAAGTGTCATCTCAAATCATCTAACTCTTGTAAAGTGGTCTAAAAACTCCATTCCTTGCACAAAAAATTGCCCTTCATGATTTGCCTTCCAAAACTACCTCATCACTGCATAGATTCAGGTATGATGATGGATCTAAGTGGGATGGTTTACTAACAATACCTCACATGAACTATATTATCCTCTGATCATTCTTATTCTTCTGGCTATGCACAATCATCCATGATAGTCCCAAAATGACCTATCTCCATGAACCTCTCACACTTGGCACCCAAAAAATTCAAAATTATAAAATTTGATCCATGCATAAGGAGATATGACATGTGTTAAGGGTGTCCAAGTCATCAGTTTCATCAAAAAAGCCTTAAAAGGCTTCTCAATTTGAGTTTTACCACTTTTTCTAAGTGTTCACTACCCATTCACTGTGACTAGCTAAAATGAAGGATATGGAAGGCACACCTAGGAGATGAGGTAGTTAAAAAAATGGCCATGAGGAAATATAAAAAGTCCTAATATATCTCTCAAAAGTGATTGGATCCTTTGAAGCCTTCTCAAACCTACAAAACACATAAAAATGTCAAAATAAGCCATGTTCTATACCATCTGTATAGGTTTCGTACAATTAAATCACATGTGGAAGATCCTTGAAGATAATTTTTTCACTTACAAGTGGTTTCATGGAATTTCCATTTCATTTGGATGCTCCAATTTGCCTCTTTCTCCAATCGGGTCCTTAGGAGGGTTTTATGAGGGTTTTTGGTCACTTTTCGTCTTAGCCTTTGTTCATAAAGGTTGAACATTAAAATTATCTCAAAATGTCATTTTTAGATTCTTAATTACCCTCTTTAACATCCCTAAATACCTCATGGTCCCATGCATAGGTTAATGAAAGTTTCAAGCACTTCAAGTTGACATTCGAGCTCCTTTCTTGCATTCTATGAGGGTCTTGGTGCGTTAAAGTCAATATATGGCTTTCAAATGAATTTATTTGAAAAAAAATGGTTCATAAAACTCTATAAACATATAAATAACATGACTCAATCATTTTAATATCTCACTAAGAGCTAAAAATTAAAATGACTCCCATTTTGAAACTAGGCCTAAACCTTGCCAATGGGTCTACCTGCAACTCTTGGCCTAGAATGAGGTTTAATGGATTTTATTTCATCATAATAGGTTTAAAATATCTATAATAGTCTCTTAATAATGTCTCAATCACTTGGGATGCTTATCCAACGTCAAAATTGAAAATGACTATCCTTACCTAGCCATTTGCTTTACCATTCCTTACCATGGTGACTGTAACCTTTGTTGCTCAAGGTACCCTATTTGCTTTAAGAACTTATAACAAGGTTTAACATGTTTTTATATATTTTCTATATCTTCTAAAACCACCTTTCATGGTTATCCTAACTTTTGGTCATGCTTCTATCCTTTTTAGCTAAAAAATAGGGTTTTGGTGCAAGGAGAAAGTACCCCCTATTTAAGATTAAATAGGGGGAAATTTCCCTATCTTCCTTAGAAATTTTACCATTATATGATCTTATTTAACTCTAAAGGGTACTTTTTACCAATTTTGGGCACCCAATTCTAATATTTTATCTCCAAACCTTCCCAATCTCCTAGACAAACTTTTTAGAAGGCAGACTGTGTATGTTTGGAGTATAGGCTTGTGTATAGGGTATTAGGTTCCTATGTAGACCTATTATTCATTTTTTTAAATATACATGACACTAAAAAAAATTCCATTGAGGCATTCATCCACTGATTTGTCAAAATTGAACTCCATTTACCATGCCAATGCACTTTCTTCCCCAAGACTAGGCCATTTACCTACTTTGGACAGAGACACTCTACTTTATATGACCCCTAGAGGTTGCTTGCCACAAAACAAGATTATAATAGTGTTTGAAAACATTTTGAGAGTCCCTTGAGGTGATTTTACACTTTTTATAAGTCAAACTCCACCAACACAATCTCATTTAGTACCAAGAAATTTTATTCTCAACTCACTGCCTATATACCTTGCTTGCCTGACCTATAGGTGAAATCAAGGGTTATTCTCACTATCATGGGGCATATTATGTTTTAGATAATATTATAAATTTATACCAAAATTTATACTCCATTTACACTTGACCCTATGTTTTATCAAGACTCAAACAGTGACTTTGTTAGGATTGAGACATTTCTCAAAACCCTGCCTGTAGATACAACTTTTCAGGCCTACTGTAGGTTTTATCATGGTGGTCTTTGGAACTATATTTATGATTATTTGACTCTTAATGAATTTATTTGAGTCAAAAAACACCCTTATACCTTTTACTCACCTTTCATACTCAATATAAGGTCAAAACATCAACCTCCTACCTCATTGTTTGATACACATGTTGTAGGTGGAGATTGCACTGTGTACGGATAGAGGGTCAACACATGAGGGTATGGAACAAGGTTTTTAATCCATTGATATATTTTGGTTCAAAATAAACTCTCCCTTACTACTTAAAACATCTAGGCATGTTAGTTATAGCAAGGTTTGCAACTTAGGGTGAAGGGAGTCCTTTTAAGGCTCAAATCTATAGGTGACACTGAATGGATTCAGTGTATTTAGAGGTCACTTTGAAACCTTAAACAACCCCTATCCCCTTATAATTTTTTCCTAAAATTTGGTGAAGGTATTTCCCATGATAGGGGAAATAAGTTTTACCAGGATTTATGCTTCAAAGGTCATTCTAATCAAATCATAAATTTCCCTCAAAACCTCATATCTCTTTGTTTTATCCATTTTGGGATTGAGAGACCAAAAATAGTTCTCATTCTCTTGGAGTGAATTTCATAACATTTTTGACCTTTCTTCACCTCATACAAACTTAGCATGATTCCCTCAATGCATAATGGCTCCAAGTGAGGTCTCATCTCACTTCCACATTCAAAAAGTTATCTCATTTCCCTGTTTAGGCCACCTGAAGGTATATATTCTTGTATATAGGCAGAGAAAATAAAATTGAGCAATGATATATAAGGTCAAAGCCTTCAAACCTCCTCAAATACAATTATCAACCCTCAAAATAATAACCTACATCAGGATCATTTTGAAATTAACATCAAAACATCTTTCTCCATGTTGAAAACACCTACCTATAGGTGAAAAGAGTGGGCAGAGAAGGAGAATGTAAACAAGATGCATGGTTTCAAGGTTACAAATGGGTTTATAACCTATCCAAATAAATTTAAAACCTCCTCACACCATCAATGATATTAAATAAGTGTAATGCTCTCTTTTCAATGTGAATTCCACTTCTGTAGGCATTTGAGACAACCGTAAGTGCAACTTGGACTAGTTTGAAAGCATACACTAGCTGAGAAGAGGCTTATTAAGCTCATGAGGCTCAAAAACCAATAATAACCATATAAAACCTATGGAGGTACCTTTAAAAACATATAGGATAATCAAATCCATCAAATCAAAGTAAATTATTTAGAAACTAGTTCAAATAATGACCCCTCTTGGATGTGAAAGCATAAAAAAGTTGCCTAAGGTCTTAGCAATGATTCATGAATGAGGAGCCATAAAAATGGAACTTATTACCATAGATTTTAAGTATCCTTAGATTACTTTCAACCCCCAAGATCACTCTTCTCAACTCCACCTGTACAGAGCATACCATGCATTTGAATTTGACCCTCCTTGGCTTGCAAAGGCAAAAAGGATGAAATAGAAGAAAAAACTGAACTTTTTTACATGTTCCTTGAAAACCATGCATGTTAATTAGTTTATTAATCTGAATATACATCTTATCCATGTTTTTAGCTGAAGGTGAGATCACAGAGTCCATATAAGTGCCCAAAAGGTCCTAAAATCAAGGAAATCCTCCCCATTTATGCACATAACTACTTCTTGAACTGATTCTTGATAGGTCCTAACTTCCTCCATATTTAAAATCACCTTTGTGAGAAATATTTTCCTTTGAAATTTAGTACAAGTCATTAAATGGGCTAAAAATGTGGCCAAATGACCCTTTTTGCATGTGAGACATAACAAAGGTCAAAATAATGATTTAGAAACACCTTATGACACCTAAATGACCATATTAGAATATTTATAACATAATTTGAACCTTTTACCAAGTTTTACTAGGGTTGACTTTGGTTGACTTGACTAGTACAAGGAGGATGGACTTTAACAAGGACTAAAGCAGGGATAAGATAAGAGATTTAGATCAACATGAGACCTTATAGGACATATGGAAACCTTCTTCAAAAGTTAAAAAATGTAAGGTTTGACCCAATTTGACTAAAATTCAAATTTTGTCAACATTTAATTAGATTAATCTCACCCATTAATCCAAATTAGGTTAAAATACAAACATATCTTGTTTAGATCCATTTTTTTAATATTTTTATTTTTTGTATTTTTGAAATAATTTTCTTAATGAAATACTAACCAATTCATGGGATGGTCATGTTGATATCATTTATCAAATGTAGGAATAGCCACCTTTAGTGATCAATTAATATCATATGTAACTATATCTAAATCTAAAAAATTATCACATTTTGTGATGTAATTTTCATCATCATCATCATCATCATCATCATGATTCATAGGATTTTGTGTATGATGAGTAACTCTAGGGTGATAGTATCATATAGATATATTATATAGTAGGAGAAACATGTGTGTGTGTGTGTGTGTGTGCACATGCGTGCATGTGTATGTGTTTGTTGTGGAACATGTTGAACATTTCATGGCTCTATTTAAGTATGTGATATATTATATAATGGTTGTTGTGAGTCATGAATAAATCTCTAATGTAATGGGAGTTGAAGTACTAGTCATCTAGGAAAATCACATACCTTCTTTTGAATTATCTACGTAGAATGAACCTAAATTGGTGGAGTAATAACTATGTATGATGAACATGAATATGTTACATAATTGATTGTAGTGGGGGTGCGGGTGGAGGAAGAAATACCTCATGATGAATAGGATACTCATATGTAATACTAAAACTATCACCACTCTATTGAAATGTATGTACTTGACACATTTATGAACTGAAGATGGTATTGCATAGAGTTTTTGTATCCAAGGGATCTTAATAACATGTCAAATACTCATGTGTCTGGTAAGACTAAGAATAAAGTATTAACTCTTGCAGTTCCTACTTTAAGAGGTATAAAAATGCATCTTAGGGGTAATATATCTATCCATTGAATCCTTTGACTATCTTGGTTGTTCCATCAAATCCTCATGTGTATACCCAAGGGTATGTATAAGTGTCATTGTAACATTGTTTTCACTTGAACCATTATCTATCATGACACTATGTATATGTTTTGAATCAAAGTGTACTCATACAAATAACGAATTGAAATTAGAGTCATCTTCTAAAATCTCACTATCATCAAATGTAATTTTGGTCATTATAACAATATGCTTGTAAGTGTACCAATAATATTTTCATATGTGTGATCATATGTCAAAGAAGGAGGATGTGCATTGTATGTCATATGCACCTCAATAATATCCTTAGTTTTTGTTACCACATGATTTAGAATGGGATTAGAAAATATTTTCAACTTTACATTCCCATTAAGTCTCGGTTTTGAATCATCTAAGGTATACTAAGCTCAATAATGTTATCATCAAGGAGATCCTATATCATATACCTCAACTTGAACAATTTATTCTTAGAATGTCCAACATGTCGATGATAATCATAATATGCATTATTGTCATATCACTTAGGTGTATGCCTACTCATATCAACCTCGTATGGTAGAGGTACAATATACAGTTGTACTCTAGTAACTTTGGTAATAGGATATAAGGAGTTTGAGGTAATCATGAAAATTGCCTCCTTTTTGGAAGATAGGATAAGTTTATTAGTAGGTTGTGATATTTCATTAACTATTATCTTTTGCTCATTCTTAGTATCATTTTATATAACCTTGTGACTTGGTTTGTTTTGAATTTTTTTGGTTGAAGGAATTGTAACATTAGGCACATATTTGAGCTTGTTCAAAGGAATAATATTAACTTATCAATCTCTAACTATATGCCATAACTCATCAAATGATTTGAATTTATTGAACATAGTGTACTTGTGTAGAGGAGAAAGCAAATTGTTTTTGAAGATATCTTGTAACTCATTGTTGGCCCTAGGATTTTTCATCTTAGAAAGCATGGTCTTCTATCGAATAACATAGTCATTGATTGATTCATTGGATCCTTGTTTAAGTTTTTTAAATTGAGCTTAAGATAATTTCTTACTGATATTGATCAAAAAAATTATTATAAACTAATCTTCCAAAGGACTAAATGCATGAACCAATTGTAATGATAGATCATAAAACCCTTTCAAAGTATAACCCTTAAGGCTTCATGGAAATAACTTAGTCAACAATCTGTCATTGGAGGCCTAGTCCAAACATGTTATATGAAAGGATATTAGGTGTTTTTTTAGACCACCTTTACCATCATATGATGTATGATTCTAAGTTATGAAACCTATAGGTAAGGGATAAGCATATATATATGGGGCTAATTGACAATGCATGAAAATCTATTGAATGAGTAGCTCTAGAAGCACCCTAATTTAAATTCAACACCTTATTATAAAGAGTTATAATAATATTCTTGAGGGATCATGTAGTAGTCAAGGATGATGATGTGACATGAATATTTATCATAGGATGTACATAGGTTAATTATGTAGGAATATGCATATTAATCTAACGTAAACTATGTGTTCCCCAACACCTTGGGTGGGCATCATGTGTAACCAAATGTGTAGACATAGATGTAGTAGCAATAGTAGTGGTTTGACCACCTATGGTTGTATGGGTATATATAAAATTTTGATTGATATCATTGAAGAGATCCTATTGTTCCTTATATGTGCTAGGCCTAGCTAAATTTTTATATGCATATCTTGTTACATATAACAGTGCATCATGAATTTGTGGATTCATGTCTAGATATTGAGTTAATTCTATTTCATCAATGTCATCAAATCTATAATTAAATTCCACATATTCACTTATTTTATTATCATCCATAGTACTTATGTCTTTTTCATGAGCATTTTCATATTTAATTTTCATACAAAATCCATTATGAGGGTGTGTGGAAGAAACAAAAGGATCCATGCATGCCCTTTGGTGCCTATTGGTAAAGAAAAAAATATTAGATTGAGTATTACAATAATGTGAATTAAGGAAGGCTAAATAGTGTTCATTATTAATTTCATCCTTATTGGTGTACAAATATTTGATCCATGTAATGATTGAAATCATAGCTTGAGCTAGGAAATAGAAACTATGTACATCCATTATATCCATGTGTAATTTTTGAATGAGGGAAAATAATAAAAATAAGGTTAAAAACCATATTTATGTATAGAAGTCTGAAACCCTATAAAGAAGGATAAACCCTTAAGGGAAGACCTGGGATTTGATGCACTTAGGATATAAATGGGTTCACTAATATGTTTTACCTTATGTTGGATTAAGTATATCTAATAATAAATAACTTTGAACTAATTCAAATTGTATGGAATATAATAATAAATACAAATCTAAATGTAAAATACAAAATTCAATTTGATAATTGTACTTATTATAAATAGAAAATACTTATAGGAATAATATAATTAGTGTGTTTCTATTTGGTTTTGGTTTAAGATTGAATGCATGAAAAAAAGGTGAAAATTTGGATTAAGAGTCATTTGAATTAGGAATTGTATTTCTAGATATGCCTAGACAAAATCGTTACTCACTAGATGGTAGCGACTGACATAAGTGTATGGAACTTGATAGATTTAGTTGATATGATTTTGCTTCTTTATTTCCATACAAATTGTTATGCCTACTTGTCAAACCATCTCTATATGTGATCTTCAAGATCTATATATGCACACAATTATAGATTCTTGTCTCCTTCTCTTTGAAACCATATGTCCACTTTTGACACTATATTTCGGCATATAAAAGGGGGAAAAGGGTATGTTGAGCTGACCCCAACCACTCCCTAATGAATGGCTGAGAGTTTCCTACATATCCAATACTCTAAAGATGGAAATTAAATTTCATGTAGTTATCTACATTATATATGTGTGTGAAATAGTTCTCCTTCAATGAGTGAAAACTATGATCCAACATTTAACACTTGGAAAATGACAACTTTGACTTGGTTTTGAGGTGCTTCAGACTTGGATAAGACCTGATCCTTATGACTGATGGCTGAATTGGAAAGAATAGAGAAATATTTTTGAGTATGCAAGTGATTTATAAATGCTTATTATGTGATTTATAGATAGTAAATATTATTGTATTATTATTATTTATATAGGACTCTTTGGGTAGTTTCTCATGCCACCAACATGCAAAACATATGGGTTGATCCATAAGAAGGATTTGAAATTAAAAAGTGACCATTGCTTGGTGTGGGACGAATCCAAAAAAATTTAATAGTGTGAGTTTGAGAATTCTATCCATAATGCATGGATATTGATATAATCATTTGGAGATAGTCTAAATACAAATTTGAATAGGTTGGATAAAGACTAAAGAAAACCTACATGTGACTAATAGCAAATCAGGAAGGTCAGACTATGGAAAGCATGTAGATGTGAGGAAAGAGAGAATAAGACCCATATGTATATGCACAAGTCATATAAGATGAGGGTAGGTAAAAAATAGAATTCATAATTATCTAATACTATATTTTAGTGTTTACAACTAGCATGTACTAAGTTTTTAGGGAATTTGATTGTTTGGAATCCTTTTCTTATTTATTCTATATTTTTCCCCGTGGATTTATTTTTTTCCTTATTCTCTTGATTTCACTAGGAGTGTTTTCTTGTTTGATTGAGATATCCTTGATTATTCTTTCTATTTCCCCTTGGCTTCCTCTTTGTGTGATCTTTGCCTTCTTCTAGAAAATCATGAAAAATTAAAAAATTATTTTCTTTTTTTATGGATGCATATTACGTTATGATAGAGGATTACATATACATGTTACAAACATGATTCTCATGTTATTCTTTGATTGGATGAGATGTAGGCTACACAAGTTATATATGATCACAGACTTACAAATGTTAAGTTGCTACAGATATGCCAAATTACAGGGGCATTATTACATGGATGGTATGCCTTATTCTAGGGGCATCTTTATACAATGGGTCTCAAGTGTTATCCTACATAATTTCCATTTATCATATATATTTACTTATATTGATCAAACATATCATTTTATTTCCTACATCTATTGAGTTACATGATTGTATGCATTACATGATTACATATGACTGCTAAATGGATATATTGTGTATTCTCTTGTAAGCCATTATTGCTCATTGATACTATGTCATATACTATGATTGGTTCCCTGTGATATGTACTAATATTATTGTGTGTGTGTTGAATTTTTATACTTATCCCACCTAGGGGTGCATAGCTACATTGGGCCATATCATTTTTCCATCTTCCTATTAATATAACAACTTATCTCTTGCCATTTTTGGAAACATGTTAGCCTTTCTAACTAGATGTTATAGAGATTTATCACTTATAGACTTTACTACATTAGTCGCACATTCCTTGTGAGCTATTCAATTTTTATATCTTACACAAATGAGAACACATTTCAATTATTTCATCTTATTTACTACATATCCTACTCATTGCCATCGGGGACAACATACCCATACATTTTTCATGATCCTCGATGATACTTTCTTACATATATGAATCTTCCTTACACGTGTGCCTTGTGATCTTACATTGACTACATCAAGGTGGGCCCACATTCCCATGTCTTTCTTACATCTTACAACATTGTCATTATCATACTTGATACATATATTGTTAGATCTTGTCCATATCGGGACATATCCTTTGTCAATACTCTTATCGTACCCATGACCTATATATTTCCATTGGGAGCATCATACCCATGCCTATTCATGAGCTTCCTTGATTATATTTATATGTAAGCATTTATTTTGCTGGCATCATACCCACATCACCCCATATTCTTTCGATGCCATTTATTTCCAAAGGGGGAATCATACCCTTATTTTTTTAATTATTTTAGATTGATGTATCCTAAAATAGTGTAAAAATATAATATCCAGATTATGTAAAATAGGGAAATAATCATACAAATATGAATGTAAAAGGGCAAATATATATTGCACATACATAATTCAAAATTGACAAATCACTATGGAATAGAGACACTTAACTTATTCTTACATGGTCTTGTTTATTGTGTTTTCATTATTTATGAAAATTATCTATGTCTGTTCTATAACTGCTCAAAGAACCAGGAGCTCAAACCCTGTGCAGATGTTACTAGTGAAACTCAGACCCTTACAGTGATTGATATTGTCAATGATCTATCGATAGTCTCCCTATTGACTGTACATATATGCAATGCCTCAAACCATTTTTCATTTACCTTTAGATACTTCATATGTGTGCACTCACCTTCGATCTTATGCATTGATTTATGTTTTCCTTCTCCTCCTTTTGAAACCCCAATCTCAATTTCATCCACAAGATGACCCTTTGAAAAGGGGTTAGTATGTTGGGTTTGATATCCAACCACTATGTGATAAGTGACTAAGTGTTTCCTAGGTTACATTACTCTAAAGAGGGCTCAAATGCACATAGTTCTCCCACCTAGGTGTTTGTAAGCACATATCATGATCATTCTAAAATGAAATGCAATGTTTATCCTTTAATGCTTAGAACCATGAAAATTTTGACCTACATGTATATTCAGACTTGGATCTATGAATACAATTATTAAGGATATTCAAAAATGTATGCCTTCGTGATAATCTCTCAAGAGAGTTCTAATTGATTTCTTCAATTTGTTAGGACTTGCCAATATGGGTATAACCTTAGGATTGACTTGTATTTATAATTAAATCTTTGATATTTCTCAATATGACCAACGCATGAAATGTATCTAGGCCAACCTAATGGATATTTCCAAATTTAAAAAATAGTTGTTGAGTGTTTCTAAACACTACCAACAAATATAGACACCTGTGATAAACCATAATTGTCTAATTGTTGTTGGTATTATCCTGAGAGTGAAAATCAATGATCTGAGATATAAAGAAAGAGTGTTTAGGATTCTATAATGTTCTTGCACATCCTCTGGTGATATAAACCTTCCTAAAAAAAATAAAACAATTTCTCAAATACACATAAATAATATTGCAAATAAAACAGAAGATGAATATATTATATTAAAAAAGAGATTAAAATTATATTACAATATCATTGGCCTCTTTGAGGATGAAACATCATTTGAGCAAGCTCAATAAAATATTATTCCTAGAGGCTTTACACTAGCCTACGCATTTTATTCATACTCAATCTACTCTAGCCAATTATTACTTCCCATCCATGTGGGATTATTACAATAATCTCAAGGGATGACTTACAAAGCATATGCATCCATAACTTTTTTTAATAACAAAAATTATAAATAAAAAAATAGGACTCAGAGTCCCAACGTGCCCTCCCCCTTAAAAAATGTTTCCCTCAAAGCTAAAGATAAGGAAATTGCTTATGGAGTTGAAAAATATGTTCCCAAGTTGCATCTTTTGGTTGCATCTCATGTAGTTGGACTAGAACCTCAGCAATGGACCAATTGTGAAGGTGAAGGGAGAAACAATCCAATATAACTTCAGGTTAAAGAATGGAATATCCTTCTATATCAAGTTTAGGAAGCATGGTTTGAGCTATGACATTATGGCCCAAGACTTTCTTCAAACATGAAAAATATGATGTACACATGAAGGTGTAAATTATAACTTATAGGTGACAAGACCAATATGTTATAGAACTTTATAAGGCTTATTGAACATGGGAGCATGTTTATGGATATCCTTCAATTTAAAGGATAATTACTTATAAGGTTGTAATCTAAAGAAAACCTTACCTCTAGGTTGGAAAGTGCACTCTAAATAATGTTAACTAGCATGTTGCTTCATGCAAATCTAACCCAAGTGGATATTATCTTTTAGAATATGAATAATATTCTCTCAAACACTAAGGGTAGTGTCCACTTCCTATACATGAGAACTGTTGGGAAGGTAAGAGAGGAGAGATGGTGGCTTTTGACCATATATTACTTCATAAGGAGACATATATGTGGTTGTGCGATAATTGGTGTTATACCACCATTCATTAAGTGGTAACCACTTAACTTAACGATGCATTTGATCAGAGGTGAAGCAACAAAGATGTGTTTCCAAGCATTTGTTGATGATTTTGGTTTGGTCTTATGTCTATGAGTGATATCTAGAGCTCGTTTTCAACTATGTTCCCATGTGCTTGATATTTTATTGATAGAAATGACTAGTAAAATATGAGTCATGATCAGATACAATAGAAACAAGGATAATATGAAGGCATAAAATTTGGTCAAATAATGTTTGGGTAATGGTAGAGGTAGTGTAAGTATGTGTCAAGGCACATAAATGGGTGTATTTATAGAGTGAGATACATCACCACTAATATAACTGATATACAATCAAATTTTGGCAAGCCTTTGATAAAATCCATTGAGATATATATCCATAGGCATTGTGAAATGGTAAGTTACTGACACATATCACATTCATCAACAAATTTATTAATATCTTGCTTCATTTTTTGCCAAAATAAATTGTGACGAACCCACTCATAAATTTTGAGTAAACTTAAATGACTCATTGAGGGTGAAACATGTAATTTGTGTATAAAAGTGTGTTGAATCTTGGACCTAGGAATTACGACAATGTGACCTTTGTATAATAATGTTGGGTTACCCCAAGTGTAGTTTGGTTTGGATGTAGGGCTGATGAATAATTATTGGATGAGTTGTTATGTGTGATTGTTCTAGTTCCATTATTATTATATATCATGCATATATTTAGGAATGGATATAGATAATGTACACAACTTTCCATGTTTTTCATATTAATAATATAGTGCATCAACAACCACATTCTCCTTTCCCTTTTTATAAGTGATCTTTGTTGACACTATGGAATGCACCCTTGATAGAAGGCTGAGCCTCTGTCCTCCATGTGGCATAATGGAGACTCCTCTCTTGCCTGTGGGTCTGGAAAAACTGAGGGGAGAATCTAGATAAGGACTAGCTCCCTTTAATGCATCTTTGAGTTATTCCAGTACTATTGCTATTATATATAAGGAGGGGTTGAAAAGAGAGAAGGATTACTAAAAATAGAACCTAAATTAACACAGTGATGCACCAAAAAATTTTGATCTACTCATTTACTCACACTTCAGACCAGAAGAGGACATACATACACTTTATCTGATGAAAAAACTAGACTTTAGGGAGCTTAATAGGGAGGCTTAATGAAGATGCACAAAAAATGAACTTACCATAGCCACTATAGGAAAACACTCTGTCTGGTAACCCTCTTCTGTCTCTATGCTCCAAATACATCACTTCTTATTACCTACATAAATGGTGATTTGTCTATACCAGGTATGTTGGTGTCAAACTTGTGAAAGCATCATGCAAAATGATTAAACACAAGGTTAATACTCAGACACACTCAGAGATATATCTAGCCAAATAGAGGTAAAAAATGCATTCTATTGATTCAAGGTGAAAATTTGGCAGGGCTTCACCTTACAAAAATGAGATATCTCCTCTCAAATGAGAGTTTACAATATATATAGAGCAAGAGGAAGCAATGGCACCCCCTTTTTTACAAGTGGCCCATGCTGCGTTGAAAACATTGGGAAGAGGAAGTCATTGAAAGAACATGTTGTGTCAGTTGCCAGTCTTGACTTTGGCGTTCAAACATTATTGTGAAAGCATGGCCACACCCCTTTGTTTGCAAACAAGACCGCTTCTTAAAGACATTCACATGGTTGTCTGCTCATTAATGCAAAATGAGGAAAAACAAGATGTGCCATTCATTGTTTGCACTCCCTGATGACCATTTCATAGGGACTATTCCAACCACTGTAATAACTCTTATGTCGATGCTTCCCTTTGCCACTTGGGTTGTTTTTTCCATATCTGTGCTTGGCTCCTCGAGCTCCTTTCTTAGTAGGTTGCTGAGTTCACTCTTGATTTTATATCTTTTCCCAGCGTTTGTCTTTTCCTAGCCCTTGGGGCTGTCTTCTATCAATATTTTGGCTCTTCAAGCTCCTTCCCTAGTGGATCATTGAGTTTCCATGTGTGGGCTTGTGCCCCTTTAAATTCCATCGGGCCCACGCCATTCGATTTCTCTTAGAACACTTGTCATGAAGGCGTTAGTCCTTTCTTTTCTCCTCAGTAGCTGACGTATCCCATCAAAAATTGAAGTCTATGGGCCCATCATTATTCAAAAACCAAACAGCTATTTCATCATCATAATTTTGATGTTCAAGTGCCCATCACTAGAGGTTTGAACTCCAATGGCTAGTTCGCTACATTGTATTTGACATCCTCGGGCCCATCACCCATTTGGCAATTTATTCAGCCTTTTGTCATTGAACCCTCCCGAAGGGAAGGTGTCCCTTCAAGAACTTGGAGAAAGGTCCCCTTTCGACAGTCGAGAGTCCCCCACAAGGGCACTTGCCCTTCGAGGTCCTTCGGGCTGCCTTGGCTTCTCAATTCCTTTGGACATTTTATCTGAAGGAAATGTTCCCTTTATGTTTTGCCACTTGCTTTCTTTCAGTCGGGCTTTCCCTTCAGGCAAATTCCTTCAGACAAAATGTCTGAAGGAATTCCTTCAGACCTTTTGTCTATAAGAATTTGCCCTTGCCATGTTGCCATGGATTTATTTCTAAAGGGTTTTCTTTCATTTGGTTTTTTTGCCTTGTGAATTTATTTAGACAAAATGTCTGAAGGAATTCCTTCAGGTATTTTATCTGAAGGAATTCAACCTTTGTCTATTCCTTGGATTTCCTTCGAACAAAATGTTCAAAGGAATCCTTTGTCTTTTGCCTTGTCTTTCTCTGAAAGGAAACTCTGCCCCTTTTCTGCCTTTTTTAAGTGTTTCCTGCCCTCCACAAGGGCACTTACCCTTCGAGATTTTGAAAATGATCCTTTGGCCTTTTGAAATTGGTCCATCTTGTTGATTAAAAGCCCTCTGAAGTAGTTTATTTGCTCAGTCAATCTTGAGAACACATCATGGAGCTCCTTAGACGTTTGAAAACACAAAACTTGCACTCAACCGTAGAACTCTCATGAAACTAGCACCTTTTGCAAACTCTTGTATAATCACTCCCTCCAACTCAGCCTATTCTTTCCATACCAAATGCCTGAAGTTGAGCCTTTTGCATTGCCAAGAGGAAAAAATGAGTTGCAGAAGCATATTCTTGCATTATCCTTCATGTCTGGGCATGAAAATGGAAAGAAAAGAAAAGGGAGACTGATTTTTGGCCTACAGGGCCAAAATGGTCAACAATTTGGTGATTCTCAGGGGAAGCATGCCTGTTATGCTTAAAGAAGACTAGTAGCCCTAAAGTCCATTGGGCACGGAGTCAAACACAACTTTGAAAGAGTTAGCAATAGCCTTGAGATATCAAGAATCAATCATGAATCTTTTACCCCAAAAAGGAAACAAAACACACACAAAATTAAGATAACTACTAACATGTGTAAAAGCACTAAGGGAAAGTAGGGGAAAAAAACAAGGAAAATATGTACATGATGGGAGAAGGCCTAGTGGTAATACTTAAGATGTATCCCATTAACTGGGACACATAGTTATTCACCATCCAACCTGGAGAGTTGGAGTGCATTATGTTATTTGCACTGAGTGATGACATATGGACCGCTCCATAGGGTGTCAAACTTCGTGTGCTTTCTAGGCTTGGCTTGGTTTTCATCTCATTTCAAGACAATGTCTCCTTCAGAGAAACATTTTAATGAGGATCTCTTGTCAAAGTGCTTCTTTTTTTGTTGTTGACAGCTGGTCATAGAAGCCATAGCTTGGTCCCTTGTCTCTTGAAGTTCCATCAATTCACATAGCCTGACCTCCATGTTGTTTCCCTCTTCTAATTGCAGCTGGTGAGCAAGGTCCAAAGCTGGAAATTCAAGTGAAAGAGGAAGTCTAGCTTCCCTTCCATACACAAGCATGTATGGTGAATTGCTAATTGCCCTCTTTGGAGTAACCTTATCTGCCCACAGGGGTTGTTTTCAACTTGGCATGCCAAGTTCTCTGATTCTCCTCCATTGTTCTTTTGATAATCCTGATCAAATTTTTGTTGGTGGATTCAGCCAGACCATTCCCCTATGGGTAGTAGTTGGAAGAAGTGCTAAGATAGATGCCATATCTCAATGCCCATTCACTCATTTTAGTTCCCAAAAAATCTAAAGCGTTATCTAAGATGATGGTAGCTGGAACTCCAAACCTTGTCACCAGGTCTTCATAGAAATCTAGGACTGCACTTTCATTGGCCTCCTTCAAAGCAACAACCTCTACCCATCTCATGAAGTAATCTATAGTGATCAAGACCCATTTGTGTCCAGCACTGGAGGGAGGATTAATCATCCCTATGAAGTCAAGGCCCCATTGCATGAATGGTTGTTCCACCTGAATAGGCTGTAGAGGCATTACAGCCAACTATTATTTCCTATCAAAGAGATCACACTTTTGGCACTTTCATACCCAGGCATGGGTGTCTCTAAATAGAGTGGGCCAGAAGTAACCAGCTCTCATTATTCTTATAGCTATAGGCTTAGGAGCAAAGTGACCACCAGCTGGCCCATCATGGAACTCGAACAGCACCTTGTCGGCCTAACTTGGGTCTATGCACCTTAAAAGCACTCTTGAGAAATCCATTATGAATAACACTCCATCAATCAGGACATAAGGGAGAGATTGGAGTTTGAAATATCTCCTCTTGGTCTTATCAAGGCCCTATGGGCACTCACCAGTGAGAAGGAAATGTCTCATGTCTGATGTCCAATCCTGCATGATTACTGGTTCTTCTGTTGTGGCTTCATCATGAATGATCAAACTTGTCCTCTTTCTACTATTTAAAGTCTACAGCAAGGTGTTCACATAGACCTTTTATTCTTACCAGCTTGGTGGTTTTGATATCCACATCATATTCCATTACTTTAGTGATCCATCCTACTCTCTTTTCATTCGGATCACGGCTGATCAAGAAGTCTTTGACGCTGGGATGTGGCACCATGAGGTGAACCCTGTTGTTGGACAGCATATGTCTAAATTTCTTCAGGCTCCATATGACTATAAGGACTTACTTCTCGACATATGTATACCTGACCTCAAAACCCTCTAGACCCTAGCTAAAAAATGCAAGTGGCTATTCAAGGTTCTCACCATTCACTTGGGTAAGCATCGCGAAGATTACCTCTTCATTTTTGAAGGTGTAGAGGTTGAAATCTTTGGTGAAGTCGAGACTGATCAAGGTAGGAGCCTGGGTAATAACCTGCTTGATCTCCTTAAAACTATCCTTCCTTTGTGCTATCCACGTGAATTTCTCATCCTTCTTCAGCATGGAGGTCAATGGCTTGACTGTCTCGGCAAATTTTGGGATAAATCTCCTGATGAAATTTATTTTTCCAAAGAAACTTTGTAGACCTTTCTTATGCTTAGGCAAAGACAATTCTAAGATGGAGTGAACCCTTTCCAGATCAATGGTTAAGCCTTCCTTCGAAACAACATGGCCAAGGAGTTTACCTTCACAAACAGTAAACATTCATTTCTTTGGGTTGAGAGAAATACCAAACTCTTTACACCTCTCAAAGATCTACCTAAGGTGTTTCATATGTTGGCATACCTTTTTATAAAATACTATCACATCATCAAGATACACTAGTACAATGTTATTTATCAGGCCTTGAAAAGCCATGTCCATAGCTCATTGAAAAGTGGCACTAGAATTAGATAGTCCAAATGGAATTTTTTGATAAGCAAACATCCCCCATTTGGTAGTGAAGGCTATCTTGTGCTGGTCACAGTCCTGCACCAAAATCTGATTGTACCCTGAATACCCATCCAAGAGGGAGAAACGTTCGCTACCTATCACCATTTGGAGGATCTACTCCATACTTGGGAGAGGATAATGGTATTTCAAAGAGACTCTATTGAGGTCTCTAAAATCTATGCACAATCTGATCTCTCCATTCTTTTTTCGGACAGGGACAAGATTGGCCAGCCAAGAAGAGTGTTTGATCAGAAATATGATTTTGGACTCAATTAGCTTGGTGAGTTCCTTTCGCATGAGAGGCTCAATCTTCAGGTTGATAGGCCTATGTTTCTGTTTGATGGGTTTGGCACCTTCCTCCAGCTCAATGCTATGTTAGGCCAAACTTGGGTCAAAACCCTTCAAGTCACTATACTCCCAAGTGAAGACATCAGCAAATTCCTGGCACAACAAGATGAAGAACTGCCTTTCATGATTGATACACACTTTCCCAAGTGCAAGCAGCTTGTTCTTGAATATCTCAACTTTTTCATAGTTCTCCTTCTTCATTGTTATGCTTGCTTTATCATTCTTCAATTGGTCATCCTTGTTGAAGATACTTTTGAGAGTGACCAAGCCTTTGGGAAGTTTATTGTTCTTCAGCTGAACAATTTGACCGCCATATTGTTTTTGTAGCTTAGCCTAGTTTCTACCAGCAAAATCAGCTTCTTCTTGCAAGAAAATTGATATCTACTGATCATTATCAAACACCTGCCAGTTGGTGATGTTGGCAGGCACAGAGGGTCTGATTACCACTTTCAAATGGTGTAGACTATTATCTCGGCCTATCTCATTGGGGACATCGAACTAAGCACCAACTGCTACTAGTTTGTCCACTTACTTATTCTACTCTTTTGGAATGGAGGTAATATTGAAAGCAAGGAAACTCTCTACTAAGTCCCACACCCTATGTTTGTAAGACTTAAGTAGGGAATTCTTGGTCAAATTTCAACTTCTCACCTGATTTATGATCATCTCATTGTCCCCAAAAACTTGTAACTCTCTAATTTCTCTTTTTCTTGCCCACTCCAAACCATGGATGAGAGATTCATACTCTATAATATTGTACGTGCAAGAAAATTAGAACCTAAAAGCTGAAAAGTATTTCTCTTGTGAGGGTGAAACTAACATCACTCCCCCACCAGCTCCCAACTTGCTTCTTGAGCCATCAAAGAAAAGCTGCCATAAACTTGAGCTCTCTTGGCTTGCTTTCATCAAATTTGGTAGAAAATTACCCTCTTCATGCATGCAATAAATCCTAAGGCCTACCTCTTCTATGAACTTGTAAGGATCATGTTTGAAGTTGTCACTTCCCCACTCATCTAAGAGCAGGTCAGCAACTCCTTCAAGGACAAAGGGTGGAGATTGATCCACCTGTAATTCTTTTTGATCAATAATGGCGTAGCTGACATTTTATACCTTGAGTGAGTATGGCTCCAGATGATCTCTATGGATTGGCTCCAACTCAATCTTGACCTTAGTCCCATACTTGGTTCTAAAAACTAGGTAGGACCAGTTTGCTGATAAGTAGCCACCTATTTTGGATGTGAAATCCCTAGACAAGCAAATGGAAAAGTAGGGAGGAACATCTACCACCACCATGTCATGAGGGACTGATAAAGTTAGATAGGTGTGGAGCATCAAGTTCAAGCCTCTCACTACTACTATTTTTGCTAGTGTTCTATCCAGCTGCAAGACTCCCTTAGTCATTTCTTTGTATTTGAGACCCAATTTATCCGCTATACATTTTGGCATTACTGAGGTGCTTGCCCCACTGTCAATAATACAATTGTGCATCAAGAAATCTCCTATGATAGAGGACAGATAGAAAGGAGGAACCTTTTTTTCTATCTTTACTTGCCCTATTATGGAAGGGTGCCCATTCGTGATCAGAACATTATCAACCTTTGTTGGGATAGCTTATTCATTTAGCCTGTGTAATTCCTTTTGCAACATGTCCTTTTGTCCCAACATTTCCAATGAATTCCATAAGGAGATATTCATGTGTAGCTTCTTCATCTGGTCTACCACATTGATCTGAGGGTTGCATCCTTTCAAATTTTCTTTGGGATAGCTTATAGCCTAAGGCATAGGCTGAGGAGTTGAGGGCGTAATTGATGGCCTAAAATTTGGAATTTTTTGATTCACATGTGATGAATAAGATGTTGCAGATGTTTGAGCAACTCCTTGAGCTTCCTCCATAGTTCTCCTTTTAGACCTTGTGTTGGCTGCAACATAGTCACCTTGATTGTCTGCATTGCCCATGTAGCTGAATGCACAAAATTCACCTTCCAGGTGATTCATGAGAGCAAAATCAGATTGAGTCGGCCTACTATCCATGCCTTGTTGCAATGATGCCTCAAAGCTTGGGAATTGAGCGGCTGCCTGATTGTCTTGTGCATTCGTGTATTGACCTGGCATCTCATTTGTATAAACAACCTGATCTTGAATGTATCCCATGGGTGAGCAATTTAGTTGTTCTTGTACCAAATTGTTTTGAATAGGCACCAGAGCCTTGGATGATGAAGGAGTGCCTGGATTATAGCCTTAACAAGGTCTGGTTTGTGAAAACTGACCCTGTCCTTGATTGTAATTCTGGAAAGGGAGTCTATTTTCTTGCTCGAATTGTTGATATCCCTAATTTGGCTGATTGCTTTGAGCTTGTTGTCTTTTGAGAGCCACTAGTTCATTGGTCACACTTTGTAATAAACTTTTGACTTCATAAAGGTCATTGGACAGAGTAGCAGCTAGTGTTTCTATGCCAGGTAGAAGAGCTAAGGTAGGTGCAGCAATCTGGACTGGAGGCAACAATTCAGGGAAGAGTGGCATATGAGGTCTAGGGGCTATCTTTCCTGCTTACATCAGGTAGTTCTCAGCTATTATAGCTATTTCATAGGCAGAAGGCAGCACATGTCCTCCCATGGACTGTATCATGATAACAATGTCACTGTTCAACACTTTTAAATAATAGAGGAAAGCATAGCTTAGAGTTGGTCTTACCAAAATGGGGATTCTGTCCCATGTCTTCTGAAATTGAGTATTGAAATCTTGCATAAATTTGTGTGGAGCTCTCTACATGGTGGTCAACTGCTTGGCAAGCGAGAGGTCGTCACTCTTCTCCCCAAATTTATTTGTTAAGAGGGTGCCCAATTCGTTCCATGTGTTGATTGAATTCATAGGCAAAGTCCCATACCAGTCCAAAACCTTGCCCTTAAAAGATAATGCCAACAATTTGATAGCAAAGTTTTCTTCAGTGACATTGTGTATATTGCAGAGGTCGGAAATGTTTTTGATGTGATCAATAACAGTAATAGGCCCTTCTCCATTAAAGGGAGGCACACTCTTAAGGGTTGTACCTGGGATTGGGTCATAATGCAGAAGATTCAAGGGACTCTAACCATGAAAGGCCACAAATCGCAAAGCCATAGATATGATAGGATTCAACCGGGGCCTTCTTGCCTAAGTGTATCTTATAACAGGTCTGAGAAAATGACTTGTTGAATAAGGATGAGTCCTTGCAAAATTCAATCGCCTTGTTGAGTTTAATGGTAGTTCAATGAGTTTAAAAGGGACACCCTTAGCAGCAGATCATGTGGTGACCTTAGGGATAAGGTGTCAGATTGATCCTTGACCAGAGACTAATGCTCTTGATAATGGAGTCACCAGATGCTATAAAAATGGTTGATTTTTGTTGTAACAGGACCAACATCAATCCTAGAACTTTTTTGAGTGTTTACAAATTGGTCCCACTGGGCATGCCAAAAATTGTTGACACTATGGAATGCACCCTTGATAGAAGGCTGAGCCTCTGTCCTCCACACGGAACAATGGAGACTCCTCTCTTACTTATGGGTCTAGCAAAACTGAGGGGAGAATCTCTAGATAAGTGCTATCTCCCTTTGATGCATCTCTGAGTTATTCCAGTACTATTGCTAATATATAAGGGGGGGTTGAAAAGAGAGAAGGATTACTGAAAATAGAACCTAAATTAATACGGTGATGCACTAAAAAAGTTTGATCTACTCATTTACTCACACTTCAGTCTAGAAGAGGACATACATACACTTTATCTAATGAAAAAACTAGACTGTAGGGAGCTTAATAGGGAGGCTTAATGAAGACACACATAAAATGAACTCACCACAGGTGTTGTAGGAAAATACTCTATCTGGTAACCCTCTTTTGTCTCTGCACTCCAAATACATCACTTCTTGTTACCTACAGAAATGGTGATTTGTCTATACCAGGTATGTTGGTGTCAAACTTGTGAAAGCATCATGCAAAATGACTGAACACAAGGTTAATACTCAAACACACTCAGAGATATATCCAGCCAGATAGAGGTAAAAAATGCATTCTATTGATTCAAGGTGAAAATTTGGTAGGGATTCGCTATACAAAAATGAGAGATCTCCTCTCAAATGAGAGTTTACAATATATATAGAGTAAGAGGAAGCAACGGTGCCCCCTTTTTTACAAGTGGCCCACATTGCGTTGAAAACATTGGGAAGAGGAAGTCGCTGAAAAAACATGTTGTGTCAGTTTCTAGTCTTGACTTTGGTGTTCAAACATTATTGTGAAAGCATGGCCACGCCCCTTTGTTTGCAAACAAGACCACTTTTTAAAGACATTCATGTGGTTGTCTACTCATCAATGCAAAATGAGGAAAAATAGGTTGCGCCATTCATTGTTTGCACTCCCTAATGACCATTTCATAGGGACTATTCCAACTGCTGCAATAAATCTTCTACTGACACTTCCCTTTGCCACCTGGGTTGTTTTGTCCATATCTGCGCTTGGCTCCTCAGGCTCCTTTCTCGACGAGTCATTGAGTTCACTCTTGATTTTTTGTCTTTTCCCAGCTTTTGTCTTTTCCTGGCCCTTTCATCCCTTAGGGTTGTCTTTTGTCAATCTTTTGGCTCTTCGGGCTCCTTCCCTAGTGGATCACTGAGTTTCCACGCATGGGCTTATGCCCCTTTGAATTTCATCGGGTCTACGCCATTTGAGCTCTCTCAAGCCACTTGTCGTGAAGGCGTTAGTCCTTTGTTTTCTCCTCAGTGACTGATGCATCCTATCAAAAATTGACATCTACAGGCCTGTCGTTATTCAAAAACTAAACAACTATTTCATCATCATAATTTTGACATTTAGGCACCCATCACCGGAGGTTTGAACTCCAACGGTTAGTTTGCTACACTGTATTTGACGTCCTTGAGCTCGTCACGCATTTGGCAATTTGTTCAGCCTTTTGTCGTTGAACCCTCCCAAAGGGAAGGTGTCCCTTTGAGAGCTTGGAGAAAGGTCCCCTTTCGGCAGCCGAGAGTCCCCCACAAGGGCACTTGCCCTTCGGGGTCGTTCGGGCGGCCTTGGATTCTCAATTCCTTCTAACATTTTATCCAAAGGAAATGTTCCCTTTATATTTTATCGCTTGCTTTCTTTCGGTCGGGCTTTCCCTTTGGGAAAATTCCTTCGAACCTTTTGTCTAAAAGAATTTTCCCTTGCCATTTTGTCACGGATTTCTTTTTGAAGGGTTTTCTTTCATTTGGTTTTTTGCCTTATGAATTTCTTTGGACAAAATGTCTGAAGGAATTCCTTCGAGCATTTTGTCTGAAGGAATTCAACCTTTGTCTATTCCTTGGATTTCCTTCAGACAAAATGTTTGAAGGAATCCTTTGTATTTTGCCTCGTCTTTCTCCGAAAAGAAACTCTGCCCCTTTTTTGCCTTTTTTAAGTGCTTCCTGCCCTCTGTAAGGGCACTTGCCCTTTGGGATTTTGAAAATGATCCTTTGGCCTTTTGAACTTGGTCCTTCTTGCCGATTAAAAGCCCTCTGAAGTAGTTTATTTTCTCATTCAGACTTGAGAACACATCATGGATCTCCTTGGATGTTTGAAAACATAAAACTTGCACTCAACTTTAGAACTCTCATGAAACTAGCACCTTTTGCAAACTCCTGTATAATCACTCCTTCCAACTCGGCATGTTCTTTCCATACCAAATGCTTGAAGTTGAGCCTTTTGCATTGCCAAGAGGAAAAAATGAGTTGCAGAAGCATATTCCTGCATTATCCTTCATGTCTGGGCATGAAAATGGAAAGAAAAGAAAAGGGAGACCAATTTTTGGCCTGCAGGGCCAAAATGGTCAACAATCTCAAAATCATACCCCATCAGTTTGGTGACCCATTTGTGTTGCTCTAGGACAGAAACCTTTTGTTCCAAGAATTACTTGAGATTGTGATGATATGTTTTGATACAAAAAAATTGACTTACCAAGTATGGACATATTTCCTTTTCATATCCGAAACGCACCATATTTTTTGTAGTGTGAGCCTTCTTGTTATAGGTGATGAGTCGTATGTCTTGAATAAAGACAACACCAAGTCTATTTCCACACTCATCACTTTCGATGATGAAGGTATTTTTTAAAAATTGCATTGCCAAAACATGTGTGGTACACATAGCATGTTTTAGTACATCAAATGCTTGTCCGACAGATCTAGGCCATAAAAAAGAGATTTTTTAAGCATGCCCTTCAATGGGGCTGAAATTTGTTTGTAATCCTTGAAAAAATTATATTATTACCTAATGAGGCCAATAAATCCATGAAGTCTTCATATTTTCTTGGGTTTAGGCCAATTTTTTGTGGCTTTAATTTTTGTAGGGTCGACCTGCACCCTTACTGTTGAGACAATGTGGCCTACGTACTCAACCTCATGCAAACCAAAATAACATCTAGACCATATTGCACATAGTTGGTGGTCAGAGAGAAGTTGTAAGGCAGTGTCTAAGTGATGTATATGGTCTTCCCAAGTTTTTTTTTTAAATGAGAATATCATCAAAGAAGATTAATATGAATTTCTATAAAAAGGGCAAAAATATTTTACTTGTCAAACCTTGGAAAGTGGATTGGGCATTGATAACTCCAAAGGGAATGCCCAGGAATTCATAGTGGCCATCATGTGTGTGAAATTCAGTTTTTGAAATGTCTTCATCTCAAATGTGTATATAGTGATAGCCATAACCTAAATCTAATTTGGAGAAGAATATATCACCATAAAGCTCATCAAGGAGTTCATCGATCACTCTAATAGGAAATTTGTCCTCAATAGTGATTTTGTTTGGTTCCCATAAATCAATGCAAAGTCACCAAGAGCCTTTTTTTGTAGACCAATAAAACCAAAGAAGAGTAAGGGCTTGTGCTACAAAAAATTAATCCTAACTAGAGTAGCTCTTGAACCAATATTTTTAATTTATGCCTTCTAAAGAAAAGGGTATTAGTATGGTTGAAATTTGGGAGGTACACTCCTTAAAATGAATTGAATGTGATGGTCCTCTAGTTGGTGAGATGGCAAGTCATTTTTTCCTCAAATATTAATGTATTTTTTACTAGAACATTTTTTTGATTCAAGAGACTAGATAGAATCATGAAATGTGCTAAGATAACAGATAAAATTTGAGTGATGATCCCATGTGAGCCTTTATTAAGGTGTTTCTCCATTTGGTAGGAACTAATGACACTAGTGAATCTTGGTAGGAGGCCCTTTAGTGTGTACTATGGTCCATTATTTAAGAAATGCATCCATAATTTTGAAAAGCCCCACAAAATAGGTCCAAGAGCGTGCAAGCATTGATCCCAAAGAACCATGTCACATCCACCCAAGGGAAAATCAAACATGCATGTTTCTAGGTTGTGGTCCCCCACAAAAATACAAACATTGTGACATTTTATTGTATAAGGCAATTTTACTCCATTGGCAATCATAACTTTAAAACTAGGACAAGGGTGTGCAAAACAATCAGCTTATTTGGCCAGTCGAAGATCAATTAAATTATGTGTGCTACCAAAGTCAATTAGAATAGTGAGGGGGGTTTTTTTTAAGTACCCATTTAATCTCAAAGTTTGAAGAGTAGTTATCCCTACCAAGGCATGCATATAAATATTTAGGTGTGATTTTGTGGGGTTCGGTTCTTCGACTTTTGCTTCATCATCTTGGGAATCTTGAGCATCATCTCGTTCCTCAATATCTGAGGTGAATCCACATCCAACAAACGCAACCTTTATTCAATGCATGTGTTTCCTCAAGTGAATTTTTCATCATAAATGAAACACAACCCTTTTTCATTTCGATCATGTATTTTGCCTTTGTCAGGCATTTAATGGGGGTTGCTTTTGGAGGAGGGTTTGTCCATTGTGATATAGATGGTTTGAAGGAAACAAAATTTGAAAAGAGACATTGTGATGTGACTTTATCTTCCACGAACTTGTCCAACCCTAAAACTTCCATCATGTTATGAGATTTGAACATCTTGACCTCAGCATGAATCATACCCTTGAGCCCACTAATGAAATAACTCTTGAAAAAAACATCATTCAACCCTTAAGTTTGGTTTGCCAATTTTTCAAATTTGTTTTGGTATCGTAAATTGTTCCAATTTTTTGGACTTTTTTGAAATCTCTTAAAAAATCATCATAGGCATTGGGACCAAAGCGAACTAGTGCAAGTTTGACAAAATTTTCTCTAGTGGTTCTTCATGATATTTTTTATATCACTCGTACCACTAAACAACTTCCTTTTTTAGGTGAAAGGAGGCAATGGGTACTTGGTTTGTCCCCAATGCATTATGTAAGCTAAAATACTATTCAACACAGTAAATCTAATTGGTAGGTTCAATACCATCAGATTTTTGGAAGTCCAATTTTGGGCCCCGTGACGTGGTTGCTAGTGAGAAGTTACTTTCATAACGCATGTCACCATTAACTCTACTTTTGAGTGTTGCATTTTGGGCATTGAGGCTTTATACTAGGTGGTGTAGATCCATAAATTGGGATCTCATGTCAATCAAATCCACAAGTTTGGATCTCAAATCAGCGTTGTTCCATGGTCTTGGTTTCGGAGTGGGTTGTGACCACCATTACCAATAAGGGTCCGAAAGTGTCGAAAAAGGCTTACTAAAGTTATATGTTGAAAAAATCAACTCAAAGAGATGATCACGATAATATAATCTTCATACGGGAAAAAAACTAGACATTTTTAACTAGAAAGCTACCTATGGGTGAAATTTTGATCAAAATTTTTGTATATGTCACCACTTGGAAAATAACAACCTATAAAAAATTGTCACCTTGTTTTAACACTGATGCAACCTATGATGCTACAGACTATTATTCGATAGACTAATACTCTATACATTCTACTCTAAAATCTATGAAAACTTTTTTTTTGCTTTCAGTTGTGACTGTTTTAGGTAAGATCAGCTGATGGTGGTTTCATCCAACTCTGGATTGTTTGGTTTAAACATAATCATAAAAAATGAAGAAATTTGTTATATGGTGTGTTTAAGTTTTGAAATTGCATTCAATCTTATCTCATTTGTAAATAGTGTCAGCTCAATGTTTTAAATCACTAACCACATAGGGTAACCTTACCCATAATCCATTGTCCCATCTATGAGGTTAGTTGTGAGTAACTTGTTGGGGCTAACCACTCACTGGTGCACCACAAGTAATAGACAGTCGAAGGTTTTCTAAGGCTAAGATTAAAAAAAAACTAGGGGGTCTTCTGATATACCCAAAGGTACATAGAAGCACAAGTTTGTATACATTGTTATGTAATGGATTGTGTATTGGGGCATAACCCCTCACTCCATGGAATCAGGGAAAACTGATAATTGCTTAACCCAAAATCATAACTTTATGTTAGTTTTAAAATTGTTGGAACATAGTTTATAATCTATATATATATATATATATATATATATATATATATATATATATATATATATATATATATATATATATATATATATATATATATATTCATTTAGATTATAAACTATGTTCCAACAATTTTAAAACTAACATAAAGTTATGATTTTGGGTTAAGCAATTATCAGTTTTCCCTTATATATATATATATATATATATATATATATATATATATATATATATATATATAGAGAGAGAGAGAGAGAGAGAGAGAGAGTTGGGTAGATTTGGAGTGAAAAACTTAGTGTTATCTGATCACCAAGATGTCAATTGGGCAAAGCAGAGATGGACAATAGTAGATATCCCTAAACCACAAAAATTGTTGTATAAAACAACCCTGTAAATAACTTCAATACTAGATGATATAAACCTTCATGCAAGACATTAGAACAATATCTCCAATACTCAAAAAGAATATTGAAATTGAAACTAAAGATAATTATATTGATTTTTTTTAAATGCATTACATTATAGTTGGCTTCTTCAAGGGGGCAACCATCTTTGAGCAAGCTCAAGACAATACAATTTTTGGATGCTTTATGCTGGCCTATGCACTTTATTTTTACTAATCCTAATTTAGCCTACTCTTTCTCATGCATGTGGGATTATTAAAATTAGCTTAAGGGGCAAATTACAAAGCATATGCAACCATAACATTTATAAAAAACAAAAATTATAAAGAATAAAGTTAGGTCAAAATGTCCTAACATAGGGTGATCCTGAATATGTGTATCTGGTAAATTGGGTTGGCCAAGGCAACATGTGGGTAGATAAATATGGGAAAGTGCACACAAGATTCAAATGTGTACGCAAAATCCAAGTATGTCAGTGTGCTAAATTGATGTTGTAAAAGTGTCTAATACCAAATTCAGGTATATACACTTATCTTGAGAGCTTCATTGATTCTATCTATATTTTATCATGCCAATTCGAGCATAGTACCCTTATTTCTCTCATTGAGTTTACTTTACATATCTTGCACATAAGGAGCCTATCAAAGCCATGAGTAAATTACGTTGTTCTTCCTTTAGTCATATCAAACTATTGAACATTACGTAATGATATTTTTCTATAGTTACTTGTGTGTTTATAATGATTTTTCAAATGTTGTAACGTCTTTGGCTATATTACATGATAACATGCAATGCATATGACTCCTTTTGAGATTAGTGCTTTTCAATAACAAGCACCAATCCCTCACCTCAAAATGGGGCCATATATCTAGATAATTTACATCTATATTTTTAAAGATAAAAGACATTTACAAATAAATACCAAGAAGGCCCAATATATGCTTCCCTGATTAAGAAGAAGAGGTGAGTTGTAATAACTTACTCTAAAAGTTATAACTCCGGAGCTAATGCATTTTCAAGACTTACTCTGAAAATTATAGCACCCAAGTTAATTTAGTTTAGTTGCAATGGCAGCACAGAGCGTGTACCATCAAATGTATTCATTCATATGCTCATATTTTTTATTTCTATTTCATATTACTATAATCACAACAATTTACCAAGGTATTGACTACTTGTTTGCATTGACCATTTATTACAAGTACAACAAATTTTACGGACCTCAAAATGTGGGTGTAGTCTAGCCTAAGCATCTAGACAGTGCATCCTCCTTCCCTAAGGTAAGTGCAGCGACGTATTTCAATTATTGTTTTACTTTGATATACACATGCATTCACATACGCACATCAAAGTATGGCATTATGTAAACAACTAATTTTGGTACAAGGTTTATTATTGAAAACAAGTGGTGTCATTTTATGCATATGGATCATTGGTTCAAATTAGGGTCTTATTGGAACTTTTTCATGTGTATCCCTTCTCTCCTCACTTATTTGTATGGTCTTGTATTGATCTGTGCTTATGTTTTTCTCTCTCCTCTTTGTTTTGTATGTGCTTAGGAGACCTTTTGTTTTCTTCCTCTCTTCATCCCTTGTCTTTTCCTCTGTTATTTTGTCCCCTTCTATTTTGTGGCCCCTTCTACCCTGCTCCTCTTTTCATTTTTTCGACCTTCAATTTTTAGTTCTTTCGTATTTTCTTAGTAGGCTTGCGCTCCAATATGTTCTTAATTCAAATGCAAAAAGTACATATATACAAATCCTCATAGTTGTATTTTAATAACAAACATTAATAGGAAAAAAAAAGGTTTAGGCACACTACAAAATTCTATATTTCTACTCTTAAGGACTATTAAAAATAAATAAAAGTTTTTAGATGCATCTCTATCATTAGGTCTAGGCAAATGCTCATATAGTTACACTTGATTGTCTAAGAAGATAACGTGAAGCCTTATCTCTCACTTGGGTTGGGACTACACTCACATGCACAATAACTGCAATGGATATGATTCCATGCATGTGGGACATGTAGTTACAATTTATTTAGAGGTTGTCTAAGCCAGATAACCTTATTTTTTTGCTCTGCTTGCAACACTTTGTGGAGAATGAGATCAAAAACAAACGGAAAGACAAATATGACATTTCAACCACCGAATCAGTGAAGCGAGTTCACCATTTCCATGTTCATCATCTACTTGCATACCTATTCAAAAATTTGTAGAACTTGAACATCAATAGGGTATAGAACTAGTGGTTTGATACAAAAACAACACCATAGGCACATAGTCGACAACATGTTGATAATGTACATTACAAAATCGGTAACCTGTTGATTATGTACATTACAAAATCAGCGACTTGTTGATTATGTCATTTTCACAACACTGTCCCAGATTGTAAGGCTTTCATCTAAACAAATTGTAGATATTGTTTCCAACTCTAGATTTTTAAAACAGTGATTAGGTGTTTGTTTTCATTGTTATACGCTTCTCTTTTGATTCCTTTGCTCTGTCATACTTTAAGTTGCTCTTTTTAGAGATATTGAAGATTTGATTGTTGCAGTTTACTCTTGTCTTAGGTCTATATTGTACCCTAGTTTTAATCGTTTGTGTGCATGTTATTTAGACCCTAAACCACAAACAATCAAAATAAAAATGAATTTGACCTAAATACAATAATATAACAACAGAAATAGACTTGAAATGTGCAAAATGAGGAATTAAATATGTTTGGAATATAACGAGAGGGGTTCTTAGAGAAATACATGGATTCTTACTTACATGTGCAATGTTGGAAGCTGAAAGTGGATGGAAAACAAGTCTTGAAATGGTTTTAAAGTAAAAATTAAAAAAAATCGTACAAATCAAAGAAATGTATAAAAATGGCCAAAATTGATCTACTCAATTTTTATCAACCAAATTGTTGGGTCGACCATAGCAAGCTATGGTTCAATTTTGGTCACAGAGTTTGATCTTGGTCAAATGATGTCAAATTACGCTAAAACTTTTGCAAGCGAATTCAATTGTTTCTTATGATAAGAAATCTCTCTTGGATTGTCGAATTGAGTTGCAGATATTCTATAATTGCTTATGTTTCCTCCAATCCCTAATCCACTTCAAGAGACCTTGCAAGAGCATAAATCTAGGGGCAGTTATGAGGGGCCTACCTCAATCATACCCATGTTCTTAGATACTTCGGTAATCAACAATAATACAATCCAACAAACAACCATGTGCAATATGAATATCTCAACCTTTATTTTTATCAATGAGATGCAAACAACTAGTAGATTATATATGCTCTTTCACTACTTCAATTTAGTTTTTGGTACAAGGGGTGTTGCCCTAACAATGCAATTATGCTTTTACATTTCAGTAGATGGCTTATCAATAAAATAAAAGTATGTTTTATTTATGAATGTTTGTTATAAATGCATCAATGCACTCATGTACTTTAGACTTTTCGAGTTCTAATTAAAATCTTAATGGAACACAAACCGACAAATAATAGTCATAAAAAGCCACCAAAATAGGCACAAATTAACAACAAAAGTGAAATAAGGGCCAAGGGGCCCACAAAAGTAAACTAATCAAAATCGAACAACTCCATCTTGGCTAGACCAGGATCAAACAGTTCAATTTTTGTCAAAACTCAAAGTCAATACCCTGAAGCAAAGGAAAATGTAATGGCACTAAAATCTCAAAAAAAAATTGAGGGGAAATAATAAGAATAGAGAGAAAATGATGGCATAGGGACGAATAGAATGTCACAAAGAGAAACAAAGATGTCGCAAGTGTCACAAAATTACAATACAAACATCAATAAGAGCCTAATCTAAACCAATGATTCAAACATAAACACAGTAATACCATAGCAAATAACTAAACTTGAAGCAAAATTAGGTGTCTAATTAAGGAGCTAAGTCAGTTTGTTATCATTTGGAGGTTTTTTTTCAACGATCAAAGGTTATCCTATATACGATAAGAACATGTATGCACTAGTTCAAGCAATTAAGAAATAGAAACATTATTTGTTGTGAAAAGAAACTATTGTGCATTTTTATCACAAACCTCTTAAATATTTGCAAGCACAAAATAAATTGTAACAAACAAGATGCAAAATTCGGGGAGAAATTACAATACTTGTAGATCAAGAAAGTTGATAATGAAGATGACTACGAATGCTACCTCGAGGATGGGCTCGTCTGCCAGTTGAACAAACTATGTCTATCAAAGGGAGAGAACTTTTTATTGGTGAGAAGCACATATGGTGTTAGTAAGACTATGACTTATTTGAAAAGGCATGTGTAATGCCCTAATATTCAAGAAGTATTTAGATTCATTAGAAGATGTAAATTTTGTTGTACATACAAGCGTAAAATTAATGAGAAAAGGATTTGACATAGCTCTACATGTTCCTACTAGATCATGGGAGCGCATCTCTATTGATTTTGTGGCAAGTTTGCCAATGTCTAAGCAAGGTCGTAACTATTCATATGTTATCATAAACAAATTCAACAAAATCTATGTTTTAAATCATGTAAAAAGATGAAAAGGCATGAAGTTGTTGAGTTGTTCTTTTGTAATTATTTTGGTGAAGTGTTAAGACCACCTTGTGTAGCAAGATATATACCATGTTTCAAGGAAACACAACCTTACATCCTCAAACCCATGGATAAATTGTAGAAGTAAATAGGACTTCAGTATAGATGATAAGGGTCTACAACAACAAGTTCCCAAGGACTTTGGATGAGTCTTTGGCATATATTCATCACTCATACAACATTGTAGAACATCAAAGAGAAGGAGAACTAGATTGAGTGGTGACAAAAGCAACAATATTCATTGGCAGGTATAGGCAAATCCATCTTAAAGTCAAAGAAAAAGAGGTCTCAAGCCAAGTACAAGGCTAAACATGATCAACACAAAAAGGAGCATACGCACAAATAGGGGACGAAGTATAACTTTATTTGAGCAAAGAGGGGCTTCAAAGAAAAACTAAGAAGCTCAAGCCTCTAAGGCATGGTTCATTCACCATCTTGGAACAAAATGGCTATAATGCTTTACAGTTTAATCTACCCCCACTCATGAGGATGCATCTAATAGTAAATTTTGTGAACTTGCACCGATATTACACATCCATGTCAGGGGAGGAAGAGGAATTACAACTACTACCCTCTATAGAAGACTTTGTATTGGATGCACAAAGGGTGTTGGAGAAAGATGTAATGTTGAAACAAAAAGTCAGAGACTAGAAAAGGACCATTGGGATCTTGGTAAGTCAACATCAAAGGGAAGACCAAGGCAAGCAAGATGATACCTCAAGAATAAAGTGGGAGAGTTCTTTCCACATCTCAACCATTAAGTTTTTGTGGGACTCAAAACCTTCCAAAAGGAAGGTATGCTCTAAAAGTATCTGGGAAACAAACCTTTTCACCATCTAACTTGTGAAGCCTTGTTTCAATCAACAAACATTGCTCGAAATAACTATTCTTGTATGGTGATGAAACCACTACCACTAGTATATACGAGGGGTAGTTGTGTAACCCCCACCAATCTGCCTAAAGCAACAGCTTCCCCTGCATCAATCAAACAATTGAACAACAAAATAATGGTGTATCCTCAATTCTAAGTCATTTGGGAATCCTTTAGTGCACAACAAGGCACTCTAAGAGCATAATAAATGAAAGGCACAAATCCAATATAATCATAAGTGTGAGAGAGTGGTGTTGTCCAATTTAGTTGTAGAAGGAAGAAAGGTTGTATAAAAGATCTAAGCAAGCAAACAATAGAGTGAATATTGTATTTATTCTATTAATCTCTTTGTAAAACTATCTTTGACCATAAGAAAGAATGGGAAGTTGTTATTACCACTTCCACATGGCTTTTCCCCACATCAAGGTTTCTAGGTGGAATCTTTGTGTCCTTTGTTGTTCTTATTTTATGCTTGTTTTAGATTAAGGTAAAAACAGGTTTTGAAGGGACCCCGAAACCGTGAACAGAAGGAGAAAGATAAAACAGTAACGTCCACAGGCAAACCTAAAGCCTACTTCACCGAAGTAACAAAACCAAGATACAAAGCCCTGAAGCTAACAAACGAAAAACCAAAGATAGACCCCAGGTTTTACAGAGACCTGAAAACTCCATAGTAAGAGTTCAAAAACCCAGGTACCAAGACCAGAAATCACAACCAACTAGCAGAACCAACTAAAAGAACCAAAAACTATTCTTCTAGTTCCAATATCATCTTCACTGCTTCCTTACTTTTCACAACAGTGTCCTGGATGGCAGTAGTCGCCTGCATAAATCCCTCTTGCATTGCTTTCTTTTTTGAGCTTTGTTTAGTTCTCTTGCTAGACCCCTCCAAAGTTTTGAGCTTTGTCTAGTTCTTTTATTTTATGCTTGTTGCTCGTGATTACATTCATGCTTTCAATGTTGCAAATTCTGTTTATCTTTTCCAACAGCATACCACTAATTTTGAGTCCTTAGAGCATTCAAAACTGTGTTTGATGTGGTTTTCAAGTAGGGCAGCATGTCACGATTTTATAAATTCTAGTAAGCAATTAAATTGAGGAGTTTACAAATCGAAGGATTAATCCATAAATCTATCCGATTTGATCTTACAATGTGATCACGGATACACACGCCACAGTTTTGTATCACCGTTTATAAATTAACATGTATTGTCCTTATTAAAATGCTAGTAACAAATGCACCCAAAATCAAGGATGGGCATTGCTCAAGGAATTGTTTTTAAACTGAACATTTTAGAACCAATCTCCTAAACAAGTAAACACGCTATTGATAACATGTTCCTTTGGTCTAAACAAGTAAACACACTATTGATAACATGTTCCTTTGACCTAAAGGACGTTAAAAGTCATCTCATTGAAAAAAATTACTCTAGAGGCATCTTAGAGAGTATAATATGAGCATGATCTGACCTACAGAGCTTTAGGATTATGGAGCCCAGCAGCCAGTCTGGTTTGAACCAGGCAGAAGAATCCCAAAACCTGTCATCATGTTGCTCCACGACCATTTCTTGCATTATGGGCCACACGAGAGAACTATTAATGAAGTCAACAGAATACCCCTATGACTAGGAAGAGCAACCTCCCTATTTTAAAGAATGCAGCATTCAATAACACCATCGATAACTTTTACCGAGCCCAAAGAATCCAAGTTTGGAATATCATCCCCGTATTGTCTCTTGGTAGGATCAGTTTTTGGGGCACAGAGACACCTTCAAAAAGATAGCACGTAGGCTTTCTTGGTAGATTAGATCCTACAGCAGCCAAAATAATGTTTGGGGTGATCACAGAGACAAGGAGGCAACAAGGATTCCAGACGGAGCCAAGCCTCTCAAATTCCAAATTGCATCTACTACATGGCAGTCTGAATGTCCCAAGCTTGCAACACCATAATCTTTCAGAACAGACTTTTTCAATATCAGCTTATTAATAGCAGCGTTGACAGCAGAAGCATAAACAGGTTGTTGAGAGTGCCAATAATTCTTCTGTATCCAAATTAACTTATTATGGGTTTGGCTTGCTTTGGTCCATGCTTCCGAACATTCTAAAACATGTTGCCATTGATTTTTCAGACGTCATTCTGCCAAACAAATGAAATCACCCAGTGATCTAAAAACTTAATTAAAAACATAGGCACTGAAAATTCTAATTGAAACCACCCATTTTATTTACTCTTTTGTCCATATCAAACCCTAGAGACCATAATAAGTCCACCATGTTTGTATAACCATGGATCTCCCCATGAAAATGTGATCTTGATCTTCCAAATTGCTTAACTTTGCAAGGAACCATTTTCAGGGGAATGACAGATTTCGCCATTTTGCAGGGGAATGACAGATTTCACCATTTTTCTTCCAACGTGTTTACTCAAGATTGCAGGGCAACAACGTCAAGCTATCCCCATTAAAATGGTAAATTAGGGTTTTTATTGGAGGGGATTCAATAGCTCCTGCTAGATGTTGCTTATACAGCTTGATCCTAAAGCCAGGAGGCAGTTATTTTCTCTGCTTTGGATGGGTGCTGCCAATGTTGGATCAGACTCCATGAGCAGGAAAGAGTGGTCTCCAACCTGGGTTCAATCCATGCCCATGGGGATAGAGACACTCGCACCTTCTGCTTACGCTAAGTTGAGATGGAACGAGATAACTTCCCTTTATTCTTTCTATGCGCACTATCAGAAGACCTCAAAATCATTTCCAAGTAGCATACTGCAACAGTACATATTTATCAAATGATGATGGAAATCTATCAATAATTTTGGGGTTATAATTAATCATTGTATTATTTCCACTTAAAAGTTTTAGGATTGTTTCTACATCTCATAGTAAACATAGACAGCACTAAAAATCACACAAAATTTTGAATCAGATGTTAAGGATAATCTGGATCAGAATGCTAAAAACAATGCCTGAAATAGTTAGGTCGTTTTACTATTGCTAACTTTTGTCCAAAAAAGACAACTAATATTAGACGCAATTTGATGTTACATACCAAAAATTGTTAACTGCAATTATAAATTACAATGTGTTAAACAACAAATTATTGTCCAGCAAACCAATCAGAAAAAATTATTATCCTTTCAAAGCAACCAAGTCCCACTAAAGCGGATAACAAATATATTATACCAATTATCTCTAACATGTGAGCCCATGGGGCTAAAGATTAAACAACTGAAAATAGAAAGGAACGAAATAAATTAAAGAAACATGAAATCTCAAGTATTTGAGAAATTTATATCTTTCATGGTGATAAAATAACAATAATCAGGGATAGTCTACTGAAGCAACGGGCTTCTTGCTTCATTTATCTCAAAAAAAATATTACAACAGTGAAAATCAAATTCAACTCTTTTGACTTTTGTCTGCCTACTCCAGAAGCTTCCCACCTAGTTAACTGAAGCAATGTGGCTCATTTATATTTAAAAAATATTATGTTAAGCTCTTTGATTTCCATATGCATCCTCCAAAAGCTTCACAGCTGGTCCATAAACCCTACGACAGCGTTGCTCAAATGATATGACAAGGCGGGAAGCTACCTCCTGGAAAAACATATTGGCCACCTGTTACCAAACATATAGTAAGCCAACCTAAACTTGGTGGAAAACAGTAATCAAGTAAAGATAATGAACTATGTAAGCAACACTAATTATCTTGACATGATATGGTTGCATAGCACAATCCAACTTCCAAGACTGATAACTTTACAGAAAAGTCCAAATGTAACAGAAAAAATGACAACTTCAACCTCAGATGCAAGGAAAACTCTTAAAAAGAACTCTGCCTTACTCTTCAAATCTCAAATGAACAAACTACAGATATGGTACATGCAGGTCTGCAGCTACAGCAGTGGAGAAATTTTAGCATATATTAAATTAACTAGTCATCCATACACTAGATGAAAACAATTCAATCCATACAAATGTTTATTCATGCACTCAAAAGCTTCACGGCAGACAGCTCATTTGGATAAGAGTATGGAATCTCAATGCTACCATAAACTAATATTTATGAACATCTGACAGGATTGAGGGCTGCCAATTTTATCAGCCTATATAGTCTTCAAACATTCCAGTTAATATGTAAACATGTACTAAAACAAATGGATCTTTTGGTCATATTGTCTCTGTGTGCTCGAAAATACAGAGCCAAGTTGATATTCACGCTTTGTACGCTTTTCCATGATGTGATGCTTAAAGGTGAGGTGGCCCATGCATTGATGAATTCAGATGTGCATTTTCTGTTAATCCTTTATTATTCCAATACTCACAGAATTAGACTTGTAAAACACTGAATCCAGATGCGTATTTTTAACAGTCCCTCCAGATGGACTTTCAGTTTTCTATGTACTCATTATTCCCCTACTTTCAGAATTGCTAAATTATATGTCACTTAATACATAAAGGCACTTGCCATCTTCCTAGTGTACACTTATAATTGATTCATATTTCTATTTCTTGGCTCATAAACACGTTACTGAAACCGTCACCCACAAAAAAGAAAGAGTGAAAGAAAACTAAAGTAAGTGGATATATACCATACCTGCCGATGAAAAGGCGATTGAAACTGGAAGTCCACCAAAAAATGGAGATCGCAACTTCCAGGAATCGGACCATTGTTGAACTCCCATATATTTATCAGGTATTTGAAAAGATTACTTTCTGATGCAGTAGTCTGAAAATGATAATAATACAAAATGAGTAAACAACATAGTAATGCAATAAATCGTGGTAAGAACATGATATAAAGAAATAGATTTAGCATATCCCCACATTGCAGGGACCACAATTCATAATCCCAGTCTAACATTTTTTCTCGTAATTGATGAGATTGCTGTATAGCACTTCCTATCAACTGAGATAGAACCTATGCATTATCACATTGGGTCTCCTAAGATTATCTGCTCAGCACGTAGGGCCAAGACAATTGATTTACTTCAGCAGCCAGTGTGATTAACATCAACGGCTATACAAGCATAGGTACCCATTGTCTTAGAGAGACATACAAGACATCTAATAACACATAGGGGCATGTCTGGTCTACTGTGAGGCAGAATACAATTTGAAGTTTTAGCAGGAACTTTGATGTATCGTATATAATGAGATGCAACATAATGAATGTGCCTCTCCCAATGAGACCTACGTGTGGAATCCAAAATGGTGCATTGTGAGAGTGCCTCCACTTGATGATCAAAAATTAAAGAACAACTTCTGAACCACAATCTCTATATGCTGTTCAATATGGCTGACTGCAAGATGCTTCAATAACTTTGTGAAACTCAAATCACTCTATTGGAAATTAACCTTATTTCGATTCACCTTTCCTAAGTCATATAGGCTAATTTAGCTTCCTACGTCTATCTTTTAGGTGTGCATTTCTTATTATGATAAATTCACTTTACCCAGATTTATGAAATGTCTCTCATCTCTTTTGTTCTCTCGTAAGATTCTTGGAGTTACTTGCACAAGCAACTCCTCCCCACACATCACACACTCTCCTTTACCTTTTTGGGACTAGGACATTTGGCACACACTAAGGAGGCCTTGCAAAGTCATGACAGATTTCTTATAACTCCTCCATCCTTCCTCTTACTCTATTTAAAAAAGCCCTCTCCTCCTCTCTTCTTCACTTGAAACTCTCTACTCTTCTCTATTCTTCTTGCTTCTAAGCTTGTATTGTGAGTATAATTGTTGACAAGCCTTCTTAATACTCACATGTGTTTTCTTCCAATTAGTTTGGTTTCCCACTTCAAAACGCTTGACTCAATCTTGCGGTTTGCTTGCTTACTCTTGTGAGGTAAGATTGCTTCATTTTATTCTTGCTTCCTTTATTTTCAACATTATTTAATGTGAATCTTGACATAATTCCTAATATCGTATCAGAGTTATTTTGTTTTAATATTGAATTTTGAGTGTTTGTGCAGGCATTAGGTGAAAAGAAGCAAAAGAAAAATGACCTTTTTTCGCAGGTTCTTAATGCCCGATCGTGTCAATATTCTGGATTTTTAACCTATTTTGCTTCTAAAACCTTTAATTTCAAGCATTGTAGCTACTTAGTTCTGTGTTTTGGCAAATTTAATTCATTCCTAACTGGTTTTTTTGCTATTAAATACATTGGAATGCATACTCAGATATTAAAGTTATCACGGTTGGTTTTTTTTCCAATCAAAGTAATTCTGGTTTTTAACCATTTGACTGTTTTGCTTTCATTAAAAGCATTATTTCAAGGATAAATCTGTAATATTCAAGCCTTCTAAGGCGCTTTTCTTCTGTAGATTTCCTCTGGTCTTTTATGACCTTGTTCAGCTTTATTTTTCTAACAATCTCGTTTTTTTAATTCCTTGTTGGCTGTAGCCTTCTTCATGGCAACTCGCTCATTTCTTTTGAGCGCTTTACCCTAGCGAACTTCTGTTTTTTTATTGTGTCTAACTACAGCTGTTCACCTTTTGCCTTCTAATTATTCTTTAGCTTGCCGGTTTAGCCTTTCACATCTCTGACCTGCGCTTTGGGTTATTCTGCCCTCTAAGTCTATTTCAGACTGTATTCCTTCCTAGCGCCTCTTTTCTTATATCTCTGGTATTAGCCATCTTCAGCTTTGACCTTTACCTTTGCATGGCGTTTCATTACAGAATATAAATTGCAGTCTAATCAATGCATTTTGATCTGGTTCACTAAGCTAAACATCTTTTCCCTGTCTAAAGGCACCTTCATTTATGCTTCAATCAGCCTGTGTCTTTTGCACCTTATTTCTTTTCTTCTGCATGGCATTTTGAGAAGATTATTTTCTGTCAGAAGAGCAGTTATTAGTGGCAGTATGCATTGAACTGTAAGTGTATGTCTGCATTCAAATTCAGTTTGCTACATTTTTTTTAATTTTCTGTTTTTTTGGTCAAGTGATTATATCTTCTTCCACCTGGCATATATTCTTCTCTTTTTTATTTCTACCTCCAAATGGTGCATTACCTGCAGTTTTGTGTAAATTTCCATTTTTAGTCTTCATGTGGCAGCTTTTAGCCTAGATCTCAGCACTTAAACTGTGACAAGTGTTAAGTGGAAATTTCTAATTGCTTTTATTATCCTTTGTTGCACCTTTGTTACTTTCTCTTTAATACCAAAGTGGCGTTAAGATTGAAGTATTTAAGCTAAAATATTTTAATCCGCATTTGGTTTATTCTTTTTTACTTTCTCAATCACATAAGAATCTTTATCACAACATAAAATATTTTTCAAACTCAAAAAAAATCATAGAAATGCATTGTTTGTAGCCTCTTTCAAGCTTTGATAATTATTACTTAATTGCTTATTTTTGACGGCTTCATTGAGACTTTTATTAATTGCCTTTTTTTTTCAAAAAGCATAATATCTTGGCTTTTTCTTCTGCATTCAAGTGTTTCAGCCTTGCTTCTTTTTATTAACTTTGAAAAGTATTCTATGTGGCGTTCTAATTAAGACGGTTAATTCTTGCTTTTTAAGGTAATCTCAGCCTTATGTTTTAATCAAATAAAATATTTTCAGACAAATCACTTTGCCTTCTTTTATAAATGTGCCACGAATAAATGTCACGAGGTAAAACACTTTTTCAGATGAAACAAAAAATCACTTCTTTTTGACATATGGCGCACTTATGGTAAGAGTATTATCTTTCATGAGAGTATTTTAAAATTCATATACTTGATTCATTAACTTTGATTATTTCCATGTGGCATTTTCCAAATTGATGAGCATGTTTTTTACTTGTCTTTAATTTTTTAAAATCCAATCAAAAGACATTAATATTTTTCGAAAAAAAAATGGTAATTCTTTTTCTTCACATGGAATGTCACTTTTTGTCTTTTATTAACAAATGCTTAATTACATTTAAATTTGTTTTAATGCAATTTTTGTAAGGGCTTTAATTTAGTTTTATAATATTGCTAAATTAGCACTAATATATTTTGCTTTCATCATTTCTCTTCATTGTATAAATACTACATTTATCAAAATGATGTGGCTTGGAAAACAAAAAGAGGCTTTGATTAATGATTTTAAACAACAAATTGTGGAAAAAGACATTGAAATTATTGTTTAAACTCGTCACCTTGAATGTCAAAACCAAACCATTCTTCTTCTACAACACTCGCACTATGAAAAATTAAGCGAAATGCAAATTTTAGTTGACTCTCTAACCACCAAACTCGCATATTATGAAAATGCGGAAACATTTAATGTTGTTTTTCCATTTCCTATTGAGTGTATTGCTTCACAACATCTTATTTTTAACCCTAGCTTAAAAATCATGCAATCTATGAGTTGTTTTGGCAGTGGCCTTGGCAAACACGAAAATGGTATTTTTGAGCCTAATTTGCTTTAAAATAGCATAAATTGTGCAAGGCTAAGTGTTAATGCTTCTCAAGGTACATTGAAGTTCTATTGTCCACCCCCTGAAGGGCATTACATAATAGTGCTCCTAATTATCATGACTTCTTTTGATTATAATGTTTGTCATGTTCATTTTTTTATTAAAGAAAGATAAAACTTTAGAGCATTGTAGTAAACACGGACATCCTATTTCTAAACATTGAAAATTACATCCATGCAAATCTTGTGGTAAATCAACTCATGACACTTTGCATTGTTTGAAAACCACTAAAACACCTAATTCTAAGGTTTAAAAAATTAGAGTCCTAAAAATAATGTATTTCTAGAGACTTTGATATGTCTTCATGTGATAATTTTTTTATTGCTTCACGTAGAATATCTCTTGCAAGCAACATGTCTATCTCCCTTTTGATAACCTCAACCTTTTATGCATTCCTTGTTTTTTATGTTGCAAGGGAAATATGTTTTGATTAGAGCTCATTTTGACTAACTTTTTTTTGTGCAAGATTTCGCACTTTGTGATGGAAGTTTTTTGCTCCATTTGTCTTTCTTAGATCTATTTTTAGTACATTTTGCTCTATTTGTCTTTCTTAGATCTATTTTTAGTACATTTGCTCTATTTGTCTTTCTTAGATCTTATTTGTATGTAGATCATTTTATCGCCATATTGTTTACTTAACACGAAAGATTGGTGTTAGCTTGTTTGTTTTGCGAGTTTTAGTGGATCATTTCTCATTCATGTGGATCCTTGTTCCATTATGGATTGACCATCTTGTCTAAAGAGACTTCTTGGAGATTACTGATGATTACACCTTCATCCTTGCAACTTTTGGCGACACCACCTCTTCTTCTTTCTTTCTCAAACTATTGTAATTCCTCTTGAAAGAAGTTTCCATTAAGGGGGAGTATCGTGTAATGTCATCTCCCTTCCTTATTTGTAATATGTTTTCTCCACTTTTATAACCCCAAATAAAGCTTAAGAGGAGCGTTGAAGATTAACCTTATTTGGATTCACTTTTCCTAAATCATTAAAGCTAATTTAGTTTCCAAAGTCTATCGTTTAGGTGTGCATTTCTTATTATAAGAAATTCATTTTATTTCGGATCTATGAGATGTCTCTCATCTCTTTTGTCCTCTTATAGTATTCTTAGAGTTACTTGCACAAATAACTCCTCCCCACACATGTTACACACTTCCGTTCACCTTTTGGGAAATACAACATTTCGCACACACTAAGGAGGCCTTGCAAAGTCATGATGGGACTCTTGTAACTCCCTCATCCTTCCTCTTGTTCTTTTTAAGGAAGCCCTCTCCTCCTCTCTTCTTCACTTGAAGCTCTCTCCTCTTCTCTATTCTTCTTGTTTCTAAGTTTGTATTGTGAGTATAATTGTTGGCAAGTTTTCTTTAATATTTGCGTGGGTTTTCTTTCAATTAGTTCAGTTTCCCCCTTCAGAACTTGACTCAATCTTGTGGTTTATTTGCTTACTCTTGGGAGGTAATATTGTTTCATTTTATGTTTCATTTTTTTATTTTCAACGTTATTTAAAGCAAATCAAGACATAATTCCTAATATGGTACCAGAGCTAGTTCGTTTTCACGTCGAATTTTGAGTGTTTGTGTAGGTCTTTGGGTGAAAAAGAAGCAACAAAAAAAAGAAAAAAGAAATTGACCTTTTTTTGCATGTTCTTAATGCCCGATCTTGCCAATATTCAGGTTTTTTAATCTATTTTGATTCTAAAACATTTAATTACAGGCATTGTAGCTGCTTCGTTATATGTGGTTTGGAAAATTTAATGCATTTCTAACTGGTATTTTTGCATTTAAATACATTGGAATGCATACTCAGATTTTAAAGTTATCACAGTTAGGTTTTTTTCAATCAAGGTAAATCTGGTTTTTAACCATTTGACTATTTTGCTTTCATTAAAAGCATTATTTCAAGATAAATTTGTAATTCAAGCCTTGTAAGGCGCTTTTCTTCTCAAGCTTTCCTCTGGTCTTTTATGACCTGGCTCAATTTTATTTCTCTAGCATTCTGGTTTTTTTATTCCTTGTTGGTTGAAGCCTTCTTCATGGCAACTGTTGATTTCTTTTGAGCACTTTACCCTAGAGAACTTTTGTTTTTTAATCTCTCTAACTACAGTTGTTCATCTTATCTTCTGGTTATTCTATAGCTTGGTGTCTTAGCATTTCACAGCTCTGATCTGGGCTTTGGTTTATTCTACCCTTCTATTTCAGACTGTATCCTTCCTAGTGCCTTTTTTCTTATATCTCCGGTTTTAGCCATCTTCAGCTCTGACCTTTACCTTTGCATGGCGTTTCATTACAGAATGTAAATTGCAATCTAATCAACGCATTTTGATCTAGTTCACTAAGCTAAACATCTTTTTCCTGTCTAAAGGTGCGTTCATTTATGCTTTAATCAGCCCGTGTCTTTTGCATCTTATTTCTTTTCTTCTGTGTGGCATTTTGGAAGGATTATTCTATGTCAAAAGAACAGTTATTAGTCGCAGTATGTGTTGAACTGTAGGTGTATGTCTGCATTCAAATTCAGTTTGCTACAGGTTTTTTTCTCTGTTTTTTGGGTCAAGTGATTATATCTTCTACCTAACATATATTTTTCTCTTTTTTATTTCTACCTCCAAGCTGTGTGTTACCTGCAGTTATGTCTAAATTTCCTTTTTTGGTCTTCACGTGACAGCTTTTAGCCTAGAACTCAGCACTTAAACTATGACAAGTGTTAAGTGGAAATTCCCAATTGCTTTTATTATCCTTTGTTGTGCCTTTGTCATTTTCTCTTACATACCAAAGTGGCGTTATGATTGAAGTATTTAAGCTAAAACTTTTTAAATCTGTGTTTAGTTTATTCTTTTTACTTTCTCAATCATATAAGAATCTTTATCACAGCATAAAAGATTTTTCAAAATAAAAGAACTCATAGAAATGAGTTGTCTGTAGCCTCTTTAAAGCTTTGATAATTATTAATTAATTGCTTATTTTAGACAGCTTCAGTGAGACTTTTATTAATTGCCTTTTTTTTCAAAAAGCATCCTATCTTGGCTATTTCTTCTACATCCAAGTTTTTTGGCCTTGCTTCTTTTTATTTAAATTGAAAAGTATTGCATATGGTGTTCTAATTAAGACGGTTAATGCTTGTTTCCAAGGTAATCTCAGCCTCATGTTTTAATCAAACAAAATCTTTTCAGACAAATCACTTTGCCTTCTTTTATAAATGTGTCACGAATAAATGTCACAAGGTAACTTTTTTTTCAAATAAAACAAAATCTCACTTTTTTTTTTACATATGGCGCACTTACGATAAGTAAGAGTCTTTATTATCTTTCATGAAAAACTTCTAGAATTCATATACTCAATAAATTTTGAATATTGCCATGTAGCATTTTCCAAATTGACGAGAATGTTTTTTACTTGTCTTTATTTTTTTTAATCCAATCAAAAAACATTGGTATTTTTCAAAAAAAAAAAGGTAATTCTTTTTCTTCACGTAGAATGTCCTTTTTTGTCTTTTACTGACAAATGCATAATTACATTTAAAATTGTTTCAATGCAATTTTTGTAACATCTTTAATTTAGTTTTATAATATTGCTAAATTAGCACTCGTATAGTTTGCTTTCATCATTTCTCTTCATTGTATATATACTATTTTTATCAAAATGATGTGGCTTGGAAAACACAATGAGGCTTTGACTAATGAATTTAAGCAATTGATGGTGAAAAAAGACATTGAAATTCTTGCTTTAACACGTCAACTTGAATGCCAAAACCAAACCATTATTCTTTTGCAACAATCGCACAATGAAAATTTAAGCAAAATGCAGATTTTAGTTAACTCTCTAACCACCAAACTCGTATCTTTTGAAAATGCGCAAAATTGTCATTTTTTCGTCTCCTATTGAGTGTACTGCTTTGCAACATCTTATTTCTAACCCTAGCTTATAAGTCATGCAATCTATGAGTCATTCTGGTGGTGGCCTAGGCAGACACGAAAATGGCATTCTTTGAGCCTATTTTGCTTAAAAATAATATGAATTGTGCAAAGCTAAGTACTAATGATTCTCAAGGTACTAATCTTATTGTCCTCCGCACCGAAGGATTTTGTACAATAGTGCTCCTAAGTATCATACGACTTATTTTGTTTGTAATGCTTGTCATACTCATTTTTTGGTTAAAAATGGTGAACATTGTAGTAAACAAAGGCATCCTATCTCTAAATGTTGGAGATTGCATCCCATGCAAATCTTGTGGTAAATCAACTCATGACACTTTGCATTGTTAAAAACCCACTAAAACACCTAATTATAAGGTTAAAGCAATTCGAATACCTAAAGATAATGTATCTTCTAGAGACTTTGATGTATCCTAATGTGATAATATCATAGTTACCAAGTTCAGAAATCCGGATCCGTTTGGGAGGGCAAAAAAATACCATAGTTACCTATTCTCTGGACCTCGATTCAGTCTTCGGCATGCTCTTCAACCCCATGTCAACAAGGGGTATGGCTCTTTGGCGATACTAGAGAGAGTGTTTCCGCCATCATTTTCAAGACATCTTATCTAAGATGTCTCTCTCAGACTCACTTGTGAGGCCCATGGTTCTCTATGGCTCTGAGGTTTGGGGACCCTCCCTTCTTGAGTCGGACTGAGCTACTGTTGAGCAAGTCCAAATCCTCATACTTCAGCATATCATCAGGTGCAAGGAGACCATTCCTCACAATATCGTCCTAGCTGAGTTTGGGGCTCATCCTTTTAGACTGTAGACTATTTTTAGCCTTGTGTCGCTTTTACACCGCATCCGGGGATTTTCAGATTCTCCAACTGGCAGGGACAGATACATCTACCTCGCCTATCACTCTTCTAAGGCTATTGCTCTTTCTGATCATGCTAGTCGCTCACGACGCTAGTATGCTAGAGTCTCTCAGCTTCTTGGATCTCTTGGGATCCATATGGAGCGCCTTCCACCATTCAACTACTCCCTGGACGCTCTTGCCCACCTTCTACCGAGCAAACAAGATTTGCACAAAATTATCAAAGATGACATTTACAAATAGTTCATCCAGTACACTTGGACCAACCCTATAGGGGGGTTGCGTCCAAAGATGGCCTTCTATGCTACGCAGTTCCTTTAGGTCAACAATGGGTTGATTATTCGACCTACATATATTTCTCGGCATTGGATGTAGGCTCTCCGCATATCCTTAGGTCAATTCAGAGTTGGCTCTCACAATCTTCGGGTAGAATATGATCACCAACTGGACCGCTCTAAGAGGATTTGTCAGCTTTGCTCACTCTAGGAAGTTGAAACTGAAGAAAATTTCATTTTCCGGTGCCCCATCTACTACGAGATCAAAGGGAGATTCCATTAACTGTTTCGAGAGCAGTCATCTTTTGCAGCTTTCTTCAGATACTACAACCAGAGATGCCTTGCTCTCTATCTTCAGGGGACTCTCAGACTCCATGATGAGACCCTTCACCCTCCTTTCAAACAGACAACGACTAGATAGATTACCTCCTTTGCGGTGCTCCCCCCTAAGAGAGGCACCAAGCGACATCTAGACACTAGTGCAGACCCCCAGACCCGATCTTCAGGACTCGGGGCACTACCCCCCACACCAGAGGCTTCCAAGATGACACTCGTTGAGGGCCCCCCCGGGCAGACGATCAGGACTCGCATCTTTTCCAGACACAGGTATTCCAGACTTTCCACAGTTCCAACTACCAGGGACCAACATATCGCCAGTTATTTCCAATCGGCCTTGGATACTAGGTGAGGGTGTTGGGGATGGGGCTCCTCGTCCGCCTCCCTCCTCTTTGGCACCCTCCACCTCTCCTTCTTTACTCTCTTGGCCTCTCCGGCCCATGTTGCTTCTTCTCCTTCCTCTTCTTCTTCTCCTTATATCTTGCTCTCTATTGTTGTTTTCGAACGGCGTGTTGGGTCCTTTAGCTATGTACGGTGCAGTCCCATTGACCTACCTTTGTGGTCATTTGTTGGACATTAATATAATAATCTTATCTGTCTTATCTTATCTTCTCTATTCTTTTTGCTTCTAAACTTGTATTGTGAGGATAATTGTTGACAAGCCTTAATATTCACATGGGTTTTCTTTCGATTAATTCACTTTCCCACTCCAAAACTCAACTCAATCTTGTGGTTTGCTTGGTTACTCTTGTAAGATAATATTGCTTCAATTTATGCGTCATTTTTTTAATTTTCAACGTTATTTAATGTGAATCTTGGCCTAATTCCTAATACTTCAACAAAGTGGAGACATGGGAGAATCAACTACAATGATTCAGGACAAATATATTAGATTATGACCCATAGAACATATTTCTGGAGTTCTGACAATGCTATTTTTTTACTGTAAGAATTTTTTAATTCCTAAACTGTTGAAACAAACCAGTCCACCTATGGCTTTGGTTACTCCATAACAACAGGCTTTCCTCTATGTTAAGCACAACAACCTCAACCATCTTACTCAAATCATCAACCCAAAATAAATATAGATTAGAAATGCCACACAAATTTATGAGGAAGCAAGGACAAGTTGCAATAGATAGAGGATGAATTCACTGAATTTTTTGTGGAATCGTCCAACAAAAAATAGTAGAAAGATTAGATGTAAAAAATTTGGAAAAACTGTGTGCTAATTTTTACTCGGCATTTGGGATCAACACCCATGATCCATCATATACTTCTTCCTGATAATGGATCAAGGGTGTTGAACCAACACGTCAAGTAAAAATAAGCACACACTTTTTCCAAAAACTTTGTCTAATTTTCACGGACTCTGAAAGCATCAAATCACTAGTAGTAGGATTGTCTTGATTGAATTTACATGGCAAAAAAAATGAACCAAACAAGCCATTCAGATTCTCATACAAGTACTGCGGATTGCAGACAGCTAAATTTGCAGAAACATATTTGTTGGAAGACAGTCATACATTCACTTAAATTTGCTGAAACTAATTAACATTAATAGAAATATTAACAGCGTGTGATATCTTATTATGAAAGAAGATCATGCAACTGCAATGACAGTTAAAGACAAACACTTCTTTAAAAATTTAATTATATCAAAAAGAACATGGCTTTTTCTTTCACACTGGGTCATTGAAGTTGTGCACGCCATTTAAAAACAACATTCAGAGAGAATGACAACAAAAAAATAGAATGTTTGGATGAAAAAAGTTAAAGACATAAAAGCTATGGAAAATAATTTAAATGATTGAAAATTATTTCAGCAGTTACCAAACAGAATCAGATCCTAATGTAATTTCTAAACGGGGAATGTTGGCATATGCATTGTATGCAATAATTCTCAAATTTAGTGCAACTTTAGCACATCGTATCAAAGACCTAAGTTAAGAGCAAAGAAACACGAGGTATGATGTCTGCTAGGAGGACACAAGAAGAATCCTGATTTCAAGAGAAGGTTAACGTGCGCCTCATCCTGACCAATCATCCTTGTATCTTTTGAGAAACATATGAAATAAAAACCAGAGACTAGGATCAAAACTTACGCTAAAAAGAATGCAATACGATATATTTTCCTATTAAATTAGGCCAGAAGTGAAAAATAGTTCAAATTTTCCAGTCATTCCTGTAAGACAATTGTTTGAAGATTCCTCACTAAGTAGCAATGAAATGGACAAGAAGCAATACCTTCACATAGTTGGGTTTCTTCAGTTCCACATGGGAAATATACCGCTCAACAAGATATTTAAAGCCTATTTGAAGCTCTGCATCAAACTCTTTGGCATTCTTGTGACATAATATTGTTGATCTTTGACACCAAGGAACAAAATCCTCGTACAAATCAACAGCTGCTACAACAGCATACAATTGTTCTGGAGAGTACCTGAACAATTTCTTGCTTGTCAATCTTGTAATTGTTTGCAAACAAAATATTTATTAGACCACAATCAATACATGAAAAGTAAACTGATATGTGACACTATAAAATTATATATAATACAGAAAATTCATTAAAAATCAAATAATATAAACAAAAACACTAAACTTGTTAGGAAGTATAGGAAGATTAATAAGGACACACAAAACTGAAGGCTATAGCTCAAAAAACTAATTTATGATTAAAAATGGTATAGTTAACAGCATTGTTACCAAATCTGGCTGGATCTGAACAAAATCCAGCCAGTGGCCCGGGTAGGCCCTATTTTTTTTGGTTTTTTTTTTTTATTATTTCTTTTTCGGACAAGGAGGTCGAGGGAGAGGGCATGGAATCCCTTTCCTATAGTCCATTCATGTAAATGGAAGATTCTTTTATCATGCTCTTAGCTCATACCAAATTAAACCAATCCCCATAACAGGTCATTCTAATGGAGAGGGCCTTTTCATTCTAGTTGACCCCAACATTGATTGATGGACAACTATCTCTAGTGATGCTACCATCTATTCTATTGCCTTACCATATTGATGATGCTACCACCTATTACCATCATCTATTATATTCTGATTCTCTTATATACGTGATATGACATGACTAAACTGATGACTAGTCTCACCCAGCCATCCTATATATATAGTTAGTTAGTTATGTTGGTGCCCTATGTGTAGAGGTCTATATACCCATATAGAGTAGAGTATAGATAGGGGGCCTCCTCTCCTTTCGTCGGTCGAGCGCATAAATGACCTCAACCCCAACTCCAACCCTCAGTTTTCTGCAAAAAAAAAAAAGACACCCAGCAACCTTATATATCATATAACATTAAATATATTAACATTTAGCATTTTATATATGTTATTAATTTTTTCATTGTATTGGTCAATTTTGCATATTTATAAAATTATGCTCGTATATATAATTACATGTTTATATTCCAGACCGATTTTTTCCACAAACCCGTATTTTTGGATTTTTTACACTCCCAAACGGATCCAGATTTCCAGATTTGGTAACTATGGTCAACAGGCATGCACAATCAACAAAAAATGTCACATTAGAACCTTAATGGTTCATGTGCACTTGTACAAAGTAAGCAGGACAAATACTTTTAAGTTTATTATAATTCCAGTTCAGCAAAACCTACTTATATAAAATTCCTGCATTTACAATTTAACCTTAGAACACAGCTTATGCAGTATTATCCTGTTGCACCCTATGAAATGGGGCATAAATCTTAAAGCGTTCAGTCCTAAAGGCCCAAGTTCTGCAATACTAAGCTACAAAGACATGTCCAATAGCGCCTGTCTCAAATGTGAGATCTCCAAGCAGATTAGATGCCAACCACTTAACCAAACCTTCTATCAAGCACAAGTTAATTGCATGTGTATCACAAGCAGAATTTTATTTTAAAAAAAGAAATCGAACTTTCAGCTGTCCAAATTGGACAAAACAGCTATTCTCACACACACAAACACATATATGCATGCACACACAAACATATATAGAGAGAGACATGGGAAAAGAGAATTCTTACAAATAAAAAAAACCTTCTAAAGTGCTTTTACGCAAACACTAACCTTATTAAAGGGTTGAAAAGGGGTACAAATTTCAACAATACAAAGAAAGTACAGTCTAAAGTTCCCTGAAATTTACTTGGAAGGAAAGGCGTCAAGCTCAAAGGTATTTGCTTCCAGCAGTGCTCGCACCTCTGACGTTCATCGTGTCCCATGGGCCCCTCAAAGGGATTCTTTCAAAGCATGGTCCAATCAAGACTGAGCCCGCAAAAAGGATCAAGACCAATAGATGCCCTGAGAAAGGAAGAAAGAAAGAGATTATATTAATGTCCACGGATGACCAAAAGTAGGTCAACAGGACAAAAAAAAGTGCATTCAGTTTTAATATGAGAGCTTTCATGGATAGTGAAAGGAACAGCAAGATATGGATGAAATCAGGCTGCATGAAAGCAGAAGATCTTGAAGATCCAGTAGTGGAATTTTATAAGGAAAATAGAAGAGTTCTCTAAGCGAGGACTATTTACAAATTCATATGGCAATAGATCAGAATAAAATATCTGCATGCATGGATTTGAGGCTTAAAAAGCTATAGGAGGTGTGGGTATTCATATTGGAGCCCAAGGTTATATTTTGGTTATTTTTGTGTCCAAGGAAGATGGAACCACTTTCATTGAAGGTGGTCCGTGGTTCTTAAAAAAAAAATTGGTTTCTTTATGGTGCTACGGGCAAGAAGACCCAACCAAAGCCCCAATCCAGATCATCTTTTTCAATGTACAATTCAACTATGGAAGAAGGATTCCAATCCATAAGAATGTAAATTTCATAGGAAGAGTAGTTTGTGTGGATTTGGAAATCCTGGGCAGGAAGCATTGAGCATTTCCAAGGATTTGAAAAAATCTAGACCTTAGTTAACCTTTGCCAATATGGATCTGTGTAATGAGTTCAACACATCTCACAAAAAAAACAGAAATAAGCGTAAGTATATTAGTGATAATATCCATTGAGAGAAAAATAAAGGATATTAGAGAAAAGGCAAATAAAGGATAAGTTTGCATAATATAAAGATATAATTTGCTTTATTTTAGTTAATTAGAGGCATGATTGCATGTTCGCATCTACGTTAAGAAATAAGGTCCTATTATGTGGAAGCAATTTAGGAAAACAGAATTTAAAAATAAAATAAATAAAGCCATGCAAGGCCAAAGATGGCTTACGATATGTGAAGGAGATGATTTCCCTTCTCTATATAAGTTTGGGAAGGCATCTTATGGGAGACTTCTTTTCATAAAAATTGGAATGAATGCGGAACCTTGAAGATTGGAAATCTTAAAAAATTGGGAGTGGCTCACCTCCAAGCTTTTGGCTATTCAGTATCAAAATAGACTCAGTTTTATTGTTTTTACTCTATGTTGTTTGGGTACGGGTACAGGTACAAATACGGGGACGTCTCGAGTACGCGGGTACGTCATTTTTCAAAAACCTTGATTTGGATACGTCGTGGGTATGTCTATATATATATATATATTGTATATTACTCATTTTTTTAGTAAAACACTTGAAACTACATAGTATGAAAATATTTGTCTATAAATGATAAAACACTTAAAAATATATTGTTGGAAATATTGTCATTGATGTCAAAGGTCTAGTATTATTGGTGATAAAGGCCCCATTGCTTTTAATGTTGTTTGTAATAAATATATCTTAGCTAATATGAGTTAATATTTATTTAATATTAACGAATATATTTTTGGTTGCATATGAGACAAAAAAAGGGCCCATGGAGAAGTCGAAGAGCCACGGGCTAAAGACAAAAGAAGGATGGGACGCATTTTCCCATGAAGAGTCATCTTGGGGAATACCAAGAGTCACCAAGTGAAGACAAAAGAGTAAGGGCGCAATTTCTCATGAAGGGACACTTTGAAGAATACGAAGTCACCAAAGATAAGGACAAAAGTGGGAAGGACGTTTTTGGTCATGAAGGGTCACCACATGACTTTTCAAAGGCTTGAATATAAAGGGTCATCCAAGATTGGCTCCATTTTCCATGAGGATTGAAAGGTCACAAAGAGGGAATGCCAAAGGTCATTTGGAAAGCTATAAATAAAGGCTTGAGAAGCCATTTGTAATATGGTTGAGTGAGGTTGATTTGATATTGTAATATCTAGCTTAGAAGAGCAATTGTGAGAGATGAATAGTAATTGTAATATCTAGCTTAGAAGAGCAATTGTAAGAGATGAATAGTATTTGTTATATCTAGCTTAGAAAAGCAAAGGTGAGATAAAGGAAAGAGATGTATTGAACTATCATTTGTTGAGATAGCAACATTGAGAGATAGGTGTGTGGTATACACAAAGGGGTTGGTGCTCCTGTGAGTTGGTGCTCACGAATTGTTGCTGGTTGGTGCTCGGCAAAAGGGTTGGTACTCCTGTGGGTTGGTGCTCACGAATAGTTGCTGGGTTGGTACTCGGCCAAAGGGTTTGAAGCTCTTGTGGGTTGGTGCTCACGAATTGTAGCTGAGTTGGTACTCGGCAAAGGGGTACGGTGCTCCTGTGGGTTGTTTCTCACGAATATACTTGAGATTGTTCTCCGTGGTTTTTCCCACATTGGGTTTCCACGTTATATCTAGTGTCCCTCTCTATCTTGTGTGATGTTTATTGTTTGAGTTTTATTGCATATCTTGAATGTTTGATTAAGTGAAATTTGATAAAGGGAAAGTTTTATAAGATATATAATATACTGATTCACCCCCTTTCTCAGTATATTCTATGCTTAACAATTGGTATCAGAGCAGGTTCCTTTTTGAAAAGTTTTACAACTTGAAAGTAGATCAGGAAAGCACGATGGCTGGGTCACAAGAAGAATTTTCTACAAATAAGGCACCTTTGTTTGATGGAACAAATTATGCTTTTTGGAGCATGAGAATGAAGATTTATTTGATGGCCCTTAGATTCGACATATGGAAAGCAGTGGTGAAAAAATATGAAGAGCCACAGACATCTACAATTACTCCAGCAGAAAAAAAGGCAAGTGAATGTAATGCTAAAGCTTTAAATGCTATTTTATGTGGTTTATGTGAATCTGAATTTGTTAAAGTTATGCAATGTAAATTTGCTCATGAAACTTGGATAAAACTTAAGAATATTTACAAAGGTGATGGAAAGGTTTAGCAAGCTAAGCTGCAGACTTTTAGAAGGCAGTTTGAAAGTTTGAAGATGAAAAAAGAAGAAGATATAGCAAGTTATCTTTTGCGAGTTGATCAAGTCGTAAATCAGATTCAAGGTCTTGGAGAAACGTTGGATGAGTCAACGGTGGTGCAAAAGATTTTGAGATCTCTACCAATGAGATATGATGCAAAGGTTTCGGCAATCGAGGAGATGCAGAATTTAGCCAAGCTAAAGATGGATGAGCTTCATGGTATTCTCACGGCATATGAGATGCGAACAGAACAAGATAAACCCTCAAAGAGAGAAGCGGCTTTCAAGACATCAAAGAAGAAGAAAGCTAAGATTCAAGAATCAAGTGATAGTTCCAGTGATGATGAAGATCACGATGGAGCACTTTTCATTCGCAAGCCGAAAAGAAGAACAGGTAAATATCAAGAAAAATTGCCTTTTAAATGTTTTAATTGTGGAAAGATTGGACATTTTTCAGCTAGATGCCCAGATAAGGTTAATGATGATGAAGAAGAAAAGCCTACATACAAGAAAAATTTCAAAGGCAAATCTAAGAAGGGTTTCGAGAAGAACCTGTATTCTAAGGATCCTAGTTCATGCGAAGATAGTGGAGTCAGTGATTCAGAAGAAGAGATTCTATTTGTGGCCATACATGAAGGTGATCAAGAAGAAGAGGAGGAAGCTGAAGTAAATATGGAAGGAGAGCTCATTTGTGCCTTAGAAGAGTTAGAAGCTGTTCAGAAGAAGAATCGAAGATTAAAACGCCAGATCGAGAAAAATGAACAAGAGTCAAAGGAAATGATTGAAGATCTACAAGCATACTTTGAAGAAGCCAAGAAGAATGAAGAAGACCTCACAGCACAGTTGGAAATAGCAAAAAAAGAATGTCAAAAGTATGTTATTGAAATTGCCTCTTTAAAAGAAGATATTAAAAAAGCAGTCTGTGATAAAGTAGTCAGTGATTCAAAATTTGAAGATAGCACTAACATGCTGAATAAGATATTGAAAAGTCAAAAAGCATATTCAGATAAGACAGGAATCGATTTTAAAAAGAAAAATAGCTATGATGAAGCTCTTACACAAGAGGAAACAAAAAGGCGAGAAGTGAAGAATACAGAAGACATTCCAAACAGAGAAGGCCAGAAGGAACAAAGCTACAAAAGGCAATCAGGTCAGAGATATACAGACAGGTCTTATTTTTATGGCTATTGTTTTTATTGTAATAGATATGGCCACAAAAAATTAGAATATAGAAAAAATGCTAACAATTTCAGAAATAAGGAGAAGAAAAGTCAAGTAGAGTCAAGCAGAAGCCACAACTCTTTTGCTCCTTTATCAAGCTTTGATAAAGAGACCATAGTATGCTACAAGTGCAACAACTTCGAACACATAGCTCGGTATTGTAGAAGCGTGTTCGAGTTAGTCAAGAAGGATCAGAGCTTCAAAGCTCCATTCATCAAGAAGAAGGATCAGAATCTCAAAGCTCCATTCATCAGGGAGAAGGTTCGGACATGTACATGGCAGACAAAACAACATGAAGATTCTATGATGGTTCAAACAGCCCTGCATGTAAAAGGTAAAGATCAGTCATGGTTAATTGATAGCGGATGTTCGAGGCATATGACAGGAGATAAAAGTAAATTCATATCTCTAAAGAAGATCAATGGTGGTACAGTGAGATTCGGAGATAAAACCACTACTAGGATAGCCGAAAAAGGTACTTTGAGTTTGGATTATGGTAAAACTAAGACAAAATGTTTTGTATGTAAAAGGTCTTAAGCATAATCTGTTGAGTGTTAGTCAAATATGTGATCAAGGATATACATTAAAGTTTCATAAAGAAGGTTGTGAGATTAGAAGAAAAAATTCAAATGAGTTGATTGCAAATGCTCAAAGGACAGGAAACAATGTGTATGTATTGTCAGATATCTTCTCAAAGGCATGATCAAAGGATACATTCAAAAATCGGCGAGAGTTGGGAGTAATTTCTATTACTTCCTGCCATTGATGATTCAGCATCAGTTGAGGGGGAGCTAAGTGTTAGCTCCAGGTAGGCCCTTTGCCATTGATGTCAAAGAGGGAGAATAACAGGTACAGGTGCAGAAAATAGGTACAGGTTGCTACAATAAGGGAGAGTTACTGTATGTTTTCAGATGACAGTGTGTGTAGGTGACAGGTTGTGGCAGTTTCAGGGTTGAGGTTGCCATCAATGACAAAGGAGAAGATTGTTGGAAATATTGTCATTGATGTCAAAGGTCTAGTAGTATTGGTGATAAAGGCCCCATTGCTTTTAATGTTGTTTGTAATAAATATATCTTAGCTAATATGAGTTAATATTTATTTAATATTAACGAATATATTTTTGGTTGCATATGAGACAAAAGAAGGGCCCATGGAGAAGTCGAAGAGCAATGGGGTAAAGACAAAAGAAAGATGGAACGCATTTTCCCATGAAGAGTCATCTTGGGGAATACCAAGAGTCACCAAGTGAAGACAAAAGAGTAAGGGCGCAATTTCTCATGAAGGGACACTTTGAGGAATACAAAAAGTCACCAAAGACAAGGACAAAAGTGGGAAGGACGTTTTTGGTCATGAAGGGTCACCACATGACTTTTCAAATGCTTGAATATGAAGGGTCATCCAAGATTGGCACCATTTTCCATGAGGATTGAAGGGTCACAAAGGAGGAAGGCCAAAGGTCATTTGGAAAGCTATAAAAAAAGGCTTGAGAAGCCATTTGTAATATGGTTGAGTGAGGTTGATTTGATATTGTAATGTCTAGCTTAGAAGAGCAATTGTGAGAGATGAATAGTAATTGTAATATCTAGCTTAGAAGAGCAATTGTGAGAGATGAATAGTATTTGTTATATCTAGCTTAGAAGAGCAAAGATGAGAGAAAGGAAAGAGATGTATTGAACTATCATTTGTTGAGATAGCAACATTGAGAGATAGGTGTGTGGTATACACAAAAGGGTTGGTGCTCCTGTGAGTTGGTGCTCACGAATTGTTGCTAGATTGGTGCTCGGCAAAGGGGTTGGTGCTCCTGTGGGTTGGTGCTCACGAATAGTCGCTGGGTTGATGCTCGGCAAAGGGGTTTGAAGCTCCTGTGGGTTGGTGCTCACGAATTGTAGCTGGGTTGGTACTCGGCAAAGGGGTTTGAAGCCCCTGTGGGTTGGTGCTCACGAATTGTAGCTGGGTTGGTACTCGGCAAAGGGGTATGGTGCTCTTGTGGGTTGTTTCTCACGAATATACTTGAGATTGTTCTCCGTGGTTTTTCCCACATTGGGTTTCCACGTTATATCTGGTGTCTCTCTCTATCTTGTGTGATGTTTATTGTTTGAGTTTTATTGCATATCTTGAATGTTTGATTAAGTGGAATTTAATAAAGGGAAAGTTTTATAAGATATATAATATACTGATTCACCCCCCCTCTTAGTATATTCCGTGCTTAACATATATAATATTCATTCATTCATTACTTCAAAGACAAGATGTACATTCAAATCTAGAATAAATCATCTCGATTGCCCACAAAATCATGAATGCCATTCCCATTATTTTTCAACTTTATCATTTACTGACACTTTCTCTCACAAGGGCTCATCGGTGCATTGAATCTCACGAGTGCATGCCTTAAGGGGTGCACAGGGAATGGGGTGGGATCGGCTTGTGGCACTTTGCGAGAGATATTCTCATACTATTCTATCATGCATACATCCCTTCATGCAGCCTTCATACCTCCTATGATGTCTCCTTGAAATCTTGAAACCCTGAAATATGGCTAAAAGTCTGAAACCTTGAAACCCTAGAATCTGACTAACTCTGAAATATGATAGGATCCTCCAAAACCTAGAATTTGCATTATAGCTCCTAGCGGTCTGAAACCCCTCTCAAACATCCTGAAAGTATATAAATAAAATATAACTTAAAGTATAAGACTATACTTAAATGTTTATTTTATTTATATACAGTTGGGTTCGGACTGGATTTACATTTAGGGTTGCTTAGTTTTTAGGGTTTTTTTTTAAGGATATTTTGAGTTTTTTTTAAAGTATTTCGCCATTTTTTCTGCCGGAATCCCTCGGGCACGCCCGGAGGTGTCTCCAACCAGGGCGCCTCCGGGAGTGCCCGAGACGTCCCCGTGCCAGAGGCATCTCCAAACAGGGGGCGCCGGGGGGGAGGGCGTAGCTCTGCATCGTAGTTTTTACTATTTCCATACTTCTGTTTTTAGAATATTTCTAATAGTTAAGTAATAAAACTCTAGAGTTCCATTGTTGAATCTCAAATTTTCTGTTATTCATTCAGTTTAAAAATTTTGTTCCGTTTCGGTCTTGGCTCTAAGATATATGCAGTTACTAGGATTTTACAACTCTTGTTGCAGAATTTGATTCATGACAATCGTATCAGAACTGTGATTCTGCCCTCCAGTGCAATTTAACATCTTGTCCAGGTTTAATCCAGAACGAGATAGAAGTGAATTCAAACAGCGAATGGAAATTAATTTCCAACCTTTGATTGAGAACATAAATAGTATGAGTAGGAATACTAGAAAAATGACCCAGACCATACAACAAGTGTTGCACACAGGGGTAGTAGACAGCCATCATCACATTACTCCTCACGCAAGACTGAAATGTTGCACAGCGCTCAGACTAGGCCTATAAGGGAGCCTTCGATTGAGCACTGATCGTCTCCTCCCTCGTAAACAAACAAAACCAAGAAGAGCGGCTAGAGACTTTAATGAAGACTAAATCAGAAGGCCAAGGAGAATATAAAGGACCAATGACGATGACTTCAAGCTAGATTATGACTTTCAAGCATACTGTGATATGAGAAGCGCTGATGGGCATGGGGTTGAAGGAATAACAAATCGTACTAGAGTTCAAACCTGACCTAGGATGCCATCAGTTGACAATCCCAGATTTGATGCATCAGGGAAAATTGAGCCATGTGCATGGATCCATAATTTTGATGTTAATTTTAACATGCATACAATGACAGTTTGCATCACCACACTTGGAGGGAACTGTATATGATTGGTGGCATCATTTCCAATTAGATGTTCAAGATTGTCTTAAAAATGAGATCCTTAACTCGTATGATTTCTCTTCTCTTCCCTTTGTGTTTGATAAAAAACCTAATGATGACCACTATATAGATCATCATGTTAGTATTCTCACTGTCATCAGCGTACTTTTAATTACATGTTTTGATAGTGAACTTTGTTATGTTGTTAATGATTGTATCGTTGACTTTAGGCAGCATTGTCACGAATCGTTGATTATGTTTGGTTGCCGATGGTTATGTTTTAACCAACAACTGTTAAGTCTTTTGTCATACAAATAGAACGTTACAAGTCGAGGTAAGGGCACTGTGTAACAGGTCCTCCCTATACTAAACACTTGTACTTTGCACTAGCTATGATATAAAGTTGTTATTACCCTCATGTTCTTCTATGCTATGTTGTGGTATGTATTTACTATTCTACAATTAATGTTCCTTTGGTAGTGTAGTTTTTATAGCAAACATTTATAGTGCCATTGCCTTTGTGAAGTCAGGGCAACAATGAAGGTCGGTCGATAATAACCACTGACAACATGGCACTACATTATTTAATGTATGTGTCGAACATGACAATGTAGTACCACGACAATATTTTACAATGGTATGAAGAGGTGTCATCAAGAAGAAGATTGATATCGTACGAGAAATATTTAATGCCATTGACCCTAAACAAATGCAAGAGGAGACAACATAGTTTGGGAATGAACCAAAAAATCAAACGGTCTACTCTGTTGATGGTACAAGAAAGAAGACAAAGGTTGCAAGAAGCACCCAAATATAAAAATTCATCAAGAGACGTACGGAGCAGAGCAAAAGCCAGGGCTGATGCATATTTAGAAGTCAGAGCTAGAGCCGTACTCGAAACCAAGGGAGGGTTCAGCTGGAACTAGTGGACCCTACACCACTCATGAGTAAGAAGTGGGTAGAGTTTGTGACTTGTGAGACAATTGCCCCTTCCAGAGGAAAAAAGTGTTGACCTTGTTGATTGGATATGGTTGGTAAGTCTTGTAGAAGGGTCCTCAAAATCAAGTGAGAATTCGATTGATCGCCCTCCTAAGGGAATTCTTTAATCCGAGATGGAGTTCAATAACAACTTCTTCACAGAAAAACGAGCCGCGTATGAGACAAATCTCTGTGGAATTGAAGATATAGAGCCAAAAAGCCTAGGGCAGCCCCAAATGATAAGTTGGAGTAGTAGCACATAAAGGGAGCCTAATGGTGAGCAAAATAGCGTATGAATCACTATTGAATGAAGGGTTGAGTATAGGGGCATGTTCGACAATGCTAAGAGTAGAGGAATGCCCAACACAGAACTTCTTAAGAAGAAGGATCATATTTTAAGAGCATTAAAAGCATCCATTGTCCAAAGCCATGGGTACCCAGCGAACTTCATCTCCAGAAAAGCAAACGCTGTCAAAGTTCACTAATGGCAAATCTGAAGATCCAGTATGGCATTGCAGGACATGCATCACAATTTGGATTGCCAATGGGCAGACAAATGAGCATCACTAGTTGCAATGTTTTCTAGCGACACTTTGAGGACTAGTTATTGATTGGTACACAGATGCAGCAACCACTGATAAGGAAATGTGGGAGAGACTACAGAAAGCATTTGAGAAGGAATATAAGCCCCTAAGAGACAATGAGATTGTCGGAGAACTTTATAATCCCTGACAACTAAGTCACAAAAATCATGGAACTCATTTGAAAAAAATGGAATTCGGTGATTTTAATGAAAACCCAAAAAATCCATTTGAATTCACCCTAAAATTCATCCTATAGTCGTCATTCATCACTAGTTTATCCTGTAGCCGTTTGCATTCTATCTATGCAGGTCTAAAACTGAAGGATCTAATTCCTAAACGTATGCATGAAGTTTTGAGTTGGTCTGAGAGTGAGGTTTCGGGTTGGTCTAAGAGTGAAGTTTTGTGTTGGTCTGAAAGTGAAGTTTCAAGTTGGTCTGAAAGTGAGGTTTCGGGTTGGTCTGAGAGTGAAGTTTTGCGTGGGTCTGCTAAAAATCTTGAGCATGGACCTGCTGATTCACTGAAACCCTACCATGAAGTTATGAATTGTTCTCTACACTAGCTATCATATAAAGTTGTTATTACCCTCATGTTCTTATGTGTTACGTTGTGGTATGTATTTACTATTCTACAATTAATGTTCCTTTGGTAGTGTAGTTTTTATAGCAAACATTTCTAGTGCATCGGTCAATAATAACCACTGACAACATGGCACTACATTATCTTATGTGTTGAACGTGACAATGTGGTACCACGACAAAATATTTTACAATCCCTGACAACTAAGTCACAGAGATTGTGAATTTAATTTGAAAAAATTCAGAATTCAATTATTTTAATGAAAACCCAAAAAAATTGTTTAAAATCACCCTAAAATTCATCCTATAGCCGTCATTCATCACTAATTCATCTTGTGGCCATTTGCATTCTATCTATGCAGGTCTAAGACTGAAGGATCCAATTCCTAAATGTATGCATGAAGTTTTGAGTTGGTCTGAGAGTGAGGTTTCGAGTTTGTAAGAGTGAAGTTTCGAGTTGGTCTGAGAGTGAGGTTTTGGATTGGTCTGAGAGAAGTTTCGAGTTGGTCTGAGAGTGAAGTTTCGCGTGGGTCTGCTAAAATCCTGAGTGTGGACCTGCTAATTCATTGAAACCTTGCCATGAAGTTATGAATTTATCTGCTAACATGCTAAAAGCCTATTGTGAATCTGTGAAGGGTGAAGTGTTCCCCTGTTGTGAGCATGACGTGAAATTGTGAACTGTCCAAGTTTTTTTGGAGTGCCATCCTTCGTTACCGGTTCTTCAATTTTTGTAGGGGTTGGGGGTCTAGGTTCGAATTGAGTGTAGATACGGGTTTGGTTCTCCATTCGAATGCCCAGAGTTCGTCCCTAGGCACCCAAGTACGGCATGGGCCAAAAGAACCCTGTCGTACTTGGGTGCCCAAGGACGAACCCTGGGCATTGGGACGACAAACCCGCAGCATACGATGTTCAACAGCAGTCAAAAAAGCCTTTTTTTTATTTTTTCACCAAAACCAATGCAAGTAAAAATTAAAAAACACATTCCTAAGCCAAGTATAAACATTTATGTTTAATGATTATCAAGATGCATACTATGTGGTTAATGACAATGTCACTAAATTCCTATGCATTAGGCTAGACTTTATATATTTGTTAATTTTTTATATATTTTTTGTACGAACAAACTCATAACAAACCTAAGGGTAAAAAATGCCATACCGGCGAACTTGGTTCTTCGAACCCGCACCAGAACCAAAATCAAACCGGTAACTTAGGCGCCATCAATCCCTAGCCGTCGAGCCTAACAAAATTCCCCATTTCTATTTTGCTTTCTGCTCAAACTTTAGCACTTTTTAGCCCTTCAATTATGTTTTATTTTATTTTATTTTTCATTACTTAAAATTTCATAATACTAAGTGCATGAGTGAGTGCATTATTTAGTAGTATATTACTATGTACTTTAGTATTTAGCTTTAGGTTAGTTTTTTATTTTTATTTTTTTAGTTGTTAAAATTTGTGTTAAGTTGAAGACTTTTACCAATAATTTGACTAGATTATTTAGAAAAAATAAACTTTTGTTGTTTATTTATTATTAAATTTTTTTAATTAAATTATATTGTTTATTTATTTTTATTATACTCTTTTCGCAAGTTCAAAATATGATTAAATTATATTCAAAATATAATTTAACTAGAATCAATTAGAAGCCTTCAAAATATTCTTAAAACTCATCATGATGTATATGTTTTGACATCTTTTTATATGGTTTTTGAAGCTATTTAATAATATTTATCTATTTTGACATTATTTTACATGTATTTTTTATTTTAAAATTTAATAAACAATACAGATTTAATATTTATATAATTTTAACTTATTCATGATTTTTTTCCCAATTTTTATCAATTGGCGAATTTATTTGGAATGTTATCCTTGACAAACACGATTCTTGTGAATTAGCCTAACCGGGTAAACATGAAAATGTATGAGCCTACAATAGAAGGCTAAAAGAATTGTTGGGAAAATTTGGAAAAGAACCAACCAACAACTTGAAGAAGCGATGGTTCACTAAAGGGTTCTCGTTGTGGGGAAAGGTGAAGGTTGTTCAACCTTCATTTAAGAAGACGCATACAACAGCACAATAGATATTGAAAGCAAGAATAAGACATCCTCACACTTGAGGAGGAGTGAAGACAAAGTGACAATGAACAGAGGTGTCCGGAGGGACATCATCCAGACAATGAAGGAACTAAAAGGAGACACTAAGAGCTAAGGCAAGGATCTTTGGTGCATTGACTATAAGGTAGAAGGTCACACCAAGGTGAATAGCCCAAAAAAATGTTTTCTGAAATTTGTCAAGTTACAAGGCATTTAGTCAAGGATTGCCCGTCCATTTTGGGAAACAAGAGCACCCAAGTACTCTTCACACAAGGTGAGCAATGAACAACCTACTACACCACCAAAACCAAATAATATCCAGCCTCAAAATAATAGTGGTGGTGGCAATTGGATTAAGTACGACTCACAAGGATGGTTGATTGTATAGTGTCAAAAGTGTAATGAATGGGGCCCTTCTGCAAGAGATTTCCCTACCAATCAAAGTAACACTAGACTTCTCTATAGATGATATGGTCCCAAGGACTATAATGATGGAAACTGTTCAAAGCAAGCGACTGTTAACATGATTGACATAGCCAGGCACGAGGAGGTTATGGCAATCACTGGATCACAAGCAAAGAAAGATAATTACCCTGACACATGAACGGATAAGGAAATACTAGCTAAAGCAAGGGCAGAAGTTGAGAGGGCAATGATTGAAGGACGAATGAACACACAAGTGCAGTGACAAGCAAACTCGATTAAAACAAAGCTATTGCAAGACAAGTGTTGCAGAAAATTGTACCTGTAAACGCGGTTGCTCTATTACAAAGCATTCCAAAAGTCAAAAATGCTATAACTATTACCGTACAAGACATTGGCCCTAAAATGGAGCATACAATGGCACATCTAGTGTCAGATGGCACAATGTCGAGAGAGCAAGAAGCAAAATAATGAATACATAGTTGAGACCCCATTGTTAGTTGATCAATTGATTGACCCTATGCTACTGACAACAAATCTAGCCCAACGAACAACAATAGTGCATATGGAAATCCTAGAGAGGAATTTCACAAATACTATTGTCGATGGCAGTTCTAGCATGAATGTGTTCCCAGAGGAGACTTGGAACAGTCTTGGGAAGCCTTATATTTGGCTACTGACCTTTCCTATTGGTGGGAGTCGACTAGTATGGTATTAAAAACATTGGGAGTACTTATGCCTCAAAAAATATTTATTGGCACCCAACCCTTATATCGAATGTTGTAGTCATCTCATTGCAAAAAAGGCCAATGGTGCATTATTGGGTTAAGGCTGGTTGATAACAACCAAAGTTGACCATAGCTGGAAGAAGAATCTGCTCTCCATTGAAAATAAAGGCCACAAAAATATAATAGACATGAAGAATCATGCACTCAATGAGAGGCAGCCTGATCTTACTCATTAGATTTAGACTCTCAAAAAAAATGCTCAGTGGATAGGAACTAAGCAATGTTGGAGTCGAACGAAGAAGGAATCTTGCAGTTACAATCGTGCTCCAAAGACCATGAAGTGTCCCAGCCTCGTCATGGTTTTTTTAAGATTATGGACATTGGAGAAGTTCATGACTTGCATCAAAATGACTGTAAATTGAAGTCAGCAATGTCAAGGCCTTCCGAACCTCAATGTCATAGACAGGTTACAAACCTAAGTTCACAAAATACGTCATCACTGGTCAGGGATACAAGGTTTGATGATAAATTGGGCCACCATTTTGAAAGTGTAGCCAACATGAAGCTCATAGCACCGACTACAATGAGTGTGAATGCAGGGTCTAATAAAAAATATATATAATAGAAGGTGAAGTATGATCGACTGCCTAAAGCGTGGCCCTATTTCTGATGTAAATAAGTTCACCCTAGATGAACAGAGAGTCATGGCACATCATCCAATCAAGGCTATGTCAACGCAAAGGATGTATTTCCATGAAAAATACTTATCGCATAGAAAATTTAAACCAAGGGCACTTGTGTAAGAGACGAACGAAGTACGAGCATATAACTATTCAAGATACACGACTTTCAAGCTCAAATTGTTTATATTAAAAAGTAATGGTTGATGGGAAGTCCATCCAAGAAAATTTAAAGCTATGGGTACGGCCATTTAAAATCCACCAAATAATCAATAATTGGGCAAAGCCAATAGTGAATTTGGACAGTATTGGACATAAAGGTGCAATGAATGGATCCAACTTAAAATTATATCATTGAGAACATAAAATATTAATGTGATTATTATCTAGCTTCTACGTATGGACGAAAAAGTACTTGAGGGACCCACACAAAAAAAGGAGAGGTATTATTATTATAAAAAAAGACAAAAGTACAATTATTGCAGTTTTGCATTTGATCAAAAAAATAAAGGGAGGAATATAAAAGTGAAGTTAACGCCAAGAGATTAAAAGAACCATACGTCTCTAGAACTTCCTTGTACGACCAAGCTGAAATCTCCTCATCGTACGTCCAGACTGCCACTCAACCGTACATCCAAACTGCCACTCGATCGTATGCCCATGCCTTTTCCCAAACATACGCCCCAACTTTTTATCAACCATACACCCCTATGTTTTATCTCTCCCACACCCAATTCACAATTCCTTCAACATATTGTTCTACAACATCACTGTATGCCCTCCACCTACCAAGTGTTGTGCAACACCATAAGTGTCGTATGACCCTTGTAGCAGCATATGGCCACTACCTCCACACTCACCATCGTTCAACCAACCATCATACGCCCTTTGTTGGATTCTACTATTCAATCCCACAATACCCTAATGTTTGTTCAAGTTTTGATTTCCAATCGTATGTTGTCATGCCTTGTACACCTTGCACTTCCATCATTGTATAACCATTATGCAACATTCTTTCAATTGTAATTGGAAGAGGCAGTCTGGTGGAGCATTTGCTCGCACTGCTAATAAAATGCTCATGTTAGAGATTTTGGTGTATTTTGTTGTCAGCCTTGAGGCAACTATTGCAATCATGTATAAGTCACCTAATGAAACTCCAAGAGAGCCAAGAGATTGAAGATTACAACCCAAGAACAAAATGTAGTGTGATAAATGTTTATTGAGATACTACAGTACAAAATAGCAATCGCATAACATACCATAGCAGATTAAAGTTTCCAAACATTAGCAACCTCGTGAAAGATAAGTCTCAATACAATTTATACAATACAAGAAGGACCTAATAGCAATGCCCATATGTCATGTCCCTCTTTTGATTGGGACATGGTGGAAGACCCTTAGCCTTTAAACCCTCCCAGGGGCTAAGGGACAAGCATAAAGGGAAGTGAGTATTAAAATGTTTTAATTGAATATATGTAAAAGTACCTTTTTTGAAACGTATTTATGTTTCTTGTTTCACTTAAAGAGGGACCTTTAAGGGTCTTAAGGACTTAAGTGATTTTAAGAAAAGATCATAAGGAAAGATCTTTTAAATCAATTTTTATATTACCCTCCTTTCCTCTTTTTGGGCACCACACTTGGAGGGCTACAAAAGTGAAGAGGAATCATTTGGTGAGGGCATGTCATGTTTTGAATATTGAAAACTTGGTCTATTAGCACACAAACGCTAAGCCAACTTGTTTGAAGACAAAACCCTTCAAGCAAACGAAGTTAGAGGACGAAACCCTCTTCCTTCTTTGGGTTAACTCCATTCAGGGGTTATCATTAGATTCATTTGGTCATTCAAGGGTGTTTTAAACACTATTTATCATTTTCAGGTTGACGCCTTGCTTCTGGAAGAATGGTGACTCGGTTGGAGGAGTGAAATCTCACTCTTTGATGGATTTTGTGCCCTAGGGACAATTCTGAAATTATTTGAAATTTTCTACAGGGTGACAATTTATTTTGTGAGGTATTTCAATATGTTTTGAAGGATTTATTGCCCTAAAATTATTCGGTGATTTATGGTATCACTTCTGCATTTAGGCAATTTGATTTGGTAGGGTTTTTGATCTTGTTGAGGGTCATTTCTTGCCCTAATATTAATCAATGATTATTATATATATTTTTAGCTTGGGCTAATTGTTTGGAGGGGTTTGAGGCTCCAAAATACTTCAGATTTTGTCATAAATTCTGCCTATTCAATCTGTAATTTTTATGCATATTTATGAGGGTTTCAGTGGAATAATTCAGCTGCAAATTATTAATTAAATTCCAACTTGGGAGCATTTAGGGTTTTGAAATTATTTCATGATTTTGGAAGGATAAAATTGTTTATTTGGATCAACCAATTGTTGCTAGGGTTTAGCATAATTTATGCTAATTTTTTGAAGCTAATTGGCAGCTAGGGTTTGCTGAAAAATATGCTAATTTTGGAGTGTGTTTACTATTAACAATTCTTCCACAGGTCAGATTGTCTCTTGCCATTCGGAAAGTTCACATCTCTAGCCAAGGAAGAAATAATACATTGGGTAGATGTAGACCAATTGAAATAACTCATTTGCAAAGGCCTTGGCTACAACATGATTTCCTTCGAACAAAGAAGGCTTGATTTCACATAGCTTCGGAAAAGTTCAAAGGACATAAGTCCACAGTAAATTAGCCAAGAATAAAGGACCAAGGAGGAGCCAGAAATTCAAAAGGGCAAGGTTAGAAACTGCCGAAGGCAAAAGAGAAAAAACAAAGGAAGATATCCTTTGGACAAAAAGTCCGAAGGAATTCCTTCGGACTTTTTGTCCAAAGGAATACTTCGGAGGATTTGTAAACAAAGAACTCGCAGCGTCCCAAAAAGTCCGCCAAAGAATAAAGCCCAAGGAGTAATTCCTTTGGACAAAAGTCCGAAGAAATCCGAGAGAAGAGAAGTCAGAAAATCCAAAGGTTCAAAGGAATAAGGACACCTACAAAAAACCCGAGTGCCCTACAAAAAGCTCAGGTGTCCTACAATTTTTCCGAAAAGCCATTTTTGAGAGACACAAGCCCTTGTGGAGGGCACTTGGTCGGTGACAAAACCTTTGCGACTTTCCCAAAGGGCACAAAGGAAAGACACAAGCCCTTGCAGAGGGCACTTGGTCGGTGGCAAGACCTTTGCAATTTTCCCGAAGGACATTCTACCGATGGCCAAAGAAGACAAAGAAGAAAATACCTTCAGACTTTTTGTCCGAAGAAATTCGGAGAATTTACAAAGCAAAAACACGTGGAAAAAAGTCCCAAGGCAAAAGAGAAAAAAAAACAGAGGAAGGATATCCTTCGGAAAAAAGTCCAAAAGAATTCCTTCGGACTTTTTGTCCAAAGGATTAATTCAGGAAAAGTGCAAATGGAAAAAGCCCGCAGGAAAAAGACCACAGAAATTCAAAGGATACAAAGCCCGTGAGAAAAGTAAGGACATAGAGGCGAGGGAAATAAAGCCGAAGGAAAAGAAAGGCCCAAGAAGGATAAAATCTTGGACTTTTTGTTCGAAGAGCGAAGTCCGAAGGTAGAGACGGGAAAGTTCAAGAAAATCAAAGGGAAATAAAGCAGAAGGGAAAGTCCGTGGAAAGGCAAATACAGACAGAGGTCAAGAAGATTCTATATTTAGCCAAGAGAAATCACGGACAGTTGGGCCGAGAGAAACCCATGCAAAAACAAAAGAAAGAGTCAACGTGGAATTCCATGCAAGCAAAAGCTAATTACGGTTGACTAGTCAAGGCTTCAGTGGATTGGTTGTTGAAGTCAAGTTTATCTTCAAATGTTCCAACGCAGCGTTTCAAACGTTCCAACTCAACCTTTCAAACGTTCCAATTCGGCTTCCAACAGAGCAAGTCAGAGTTCTAAAATTGACATTGGCATTGAATTTCATGCATACTATTGTCATCTCATACTTCCAAACATTCCAGCAGCGCATGAAGAAGCTAAAATTGACATTAACGTGGATTTCCATGCAAAGAGAGGTGGGCGTTTCAATATGCAAAGACAAGTCCACTTCCTCTAACGCCAAAGAGCTTCATGCAAAGACAAGTCCACTTCCTCTAGCGCCAAGAAGCTTCATGCAAAGACAAAGGGAAAACATATTTTATTGAAAGGCAAAGTCAGTCTTGAGTTAATCTAAGTTGATCTTCCTCTTCTATTCTTCAATGCCAATCTTTTGGCTTTTGTAATTCTCTATATTAATGGCTTTTCAGCCTTAGATTTTTATCATCCCTCTCTTGGCAAGACCAGAGTCTGCCATTGGTGAGTTGTGTAACCTCTTCAATCAATAGGACTATACTTTCAAATTTCAAGTGCTGGCATAGTGTATATTCATTCAGCAATTTGCATATGTAGTAGATTTCTCTCTCTTCCCAAATTCTGATTCGTACCTAATTGCTACCTTATCGTATTATGCAGGTCATGTTCAGTGTTTTTTATGTCTTTTGTTGAAGCTATAAATGGATGTTAGGTGGCTGCAAAGTGTATTGTATCAGACCTCTCTCCATCGTTTTCCCTCATATTTTAGTCATTGGATTGAACCTTCTCATGAAATTCTTATGCATAGTGATCGATTGAAATCGAAGGTTTTCATTTTTCCTTGTTTGTTCAGTGTTCAAAGTTCCAAGTAGAGGATCAATCTTTTGGTGTATCACCGTTATTAGGTAGGATTTCCCCTTCAAGTTTCCTTCTCCCTTTTCCATGGTAGTCCGCAGCACAGAATAGAGATCCTCATTGATACATCTTACAGGAACCAGCCTTCTCTAGAAGTTCTCACCATTGAGGCACCCACCGTCGTGAGAAGATCCCATTGTTTCAACCGGATAGAGGATTGGCCATTTCATGCACGTCTTCGATTCAGGGCGCAGCTCTAGGTTGACAACATTTATAGCTAGGGTTTGTTGTGGTAAAAATCAGATTTTCTCTTTTTGCTAGGGTTCCACATAAAAATCAATTTTCAAAAAATTTGTCCAATTTGGAGACATTACAGTGGTATCAGAGCCAATTTCTTGGTCCACTGTGGGGTGTGAGTGATTTCAATGGTTTGACAACCTAGGTTTTTGCTAAAAGAAGAATACAAAGATTCCATTCAAAAGGTTGCAATGAAGAAGGGAATGGATGAAGCCATGGATAAATTATTGCAAGCCATGGAGAGTTATCAGAGGGAACTAAAGGCACTAAGTCCCAAGGATGTGGCAAAGTCTATGGGGTTAAGCCCTAGACCTCAAAGGTCTCTTTTAGAAGAAAAGAAGGTTGAACTACATGTGAAAGATGAACTTCAAAAATCAAAAAATTTGGGACAGCCAATGATTGAATTTTTTGAGCCACAAGAACCAAAAATTCAAAGGCAACCTAGTGAAGGTCTCCAACAAGCTATGGAGCAACCAATGGGGTTGCAAAGGTAGTCCCTAAAGAGGGAGTAACAGAAAAATCAAAGCTTCCCAAGGTGAAACAAGAAGTTGTTCAACAACTTCATGAGCCATCAAAAAACAAGGTAAAGAGCTTTTATTTGTAGAAGATGTTTATTTATCTTATAATGTTTGTATGCATGATAGTGAAGTCACAAAAGACGAAAACAAGGAGCTTGAGTCAAAGAAAGATGAAATTGAAGTGAAAAGGGCATCACTTGTTGTATACCAAGGGTTCAAGTTTGAAGAACTTGCACCAATTTTCGAATATCCATTGGCTAATTTTCAGAACAGCCCTACAAAGAGTCATGTGATCAAAGAAAAATATTGGAAATACAAGGCATGAGGACTCTTTGATTCAAGTCCATTATTATTGGCACCAAAAGGTATGGGATCCCAGTAATTTTTAAAATTTTACAAAGGTTCTCAATTCTGATTTTAAATTCTTTATGGTTGATTCCGTGGGAGTTAAAAAAAAAATCAGAATTGCTTGGGTTACGGAGGAATATAGGCATGCACAGGTTGACATTGGAAAGTTGGCATACAAAAATAAGCTTCTTATTTGAAAACCATGGTATACACAAGGTTGGGGGTGTGGAAGACATCTCAACCCATGTCTATTCAACAAAGAAAGATGAGCATTATGATGGCAGCCAAAGGGATGAAGATGTTGTGTTGGCAAAGGGAGGCAAGCATGCTAAGCACAAGCTAAGGTATGGAGGTCTTCTAAATTTGTTTTTATCACTAGATTATGGTCATCATGGGCAACATGCCAAGATGGATGTTAGAGGCCTTAATTTTGATATGGTTGATAAGTTCTTCATTCTATACATTCAAAGAAAATTCATAAGGGATCATATATGGGGTGTAGTGAATTCTAACAATTTTGTGAAGGGCCAATACACACAATTCATGAGTCATTCATTGGAACCAAAGTGTAAGCCGGCTGCCATGCAAGTAATTGCAGTCATTGAAGTGAAAAATTTTCAGTTTGAGGCTAATTTTAAAGGGCTTTCAATCACATGGTGTGAAGAGAAGTTCAAGAGGGCAATGTCCAAGAGAATGGAGAGCATGATGCATGAAGGAATCCATGTAGGGGCAGCAAAACAAGTGGAATTTTCTGAGTTGGAACAGCCAACTCTCATGAAGAGAATAAATCACATGCATAGCATGTGGGGCAAAGAAAAAGTGGGAAAAAGTTTCCCCTCGTACAAAAAACTCAATGTTGGGGGCATAGGGCAGCCTCTAAGATATGAAAAGAACTTCCAAATTCTTTTTTGCATGAGCTGGATTCTAAGGTATGCTAGAATGTGGTTTCTAAGGCATGCTAGAGCGAACAAAGTTTTGTTGAAAGGAGGCAATGCTAGTTTGCTACCAAGTATGAAAAGAATCATTTAATCTTTTTTTCTCTAAGCCCTACAAATTTTGAAAATGTATGTTTAAATTTGGTGTTGTGGAGGAGCAAATTTCCATATATGAAGAGAATAAAGAATTTTGAAAATTGCTTTGGATGGAATTTGCAAATGCACTCAGAAAATTCTGAGTTTCTTATGTCATTTCAGCCACATATACATTCTGGAAATGTGGTGAACAAAATGTCAACTCAGCTTGATGAATATAACCCAAGGGTTGAAACCAAGTGGGAGCTTGGTGTTGGTAGTAATGAAGGGGTAAATGAGCAACTTCAGCTGAACATATGCCCATGGAACAAGGTAAAAAAAATCATTGTACAGCCCCCTATAAAATCTGAAATTGCAAGAAAGTGTAGGTTTTTCCTTGGTGACAAAGGTCCAATTGATGCATCACTCCTCTTAGGTAAGCAACTTCCATGTTTGTGGGGTTCAACATGTGCTTCCAAGACCATCAAGGTATATATTAAGGGCAGTTTTGATTTCTTTTGTTTGCTTATGTCCATAGTGTTTCTTTTATGTGGCATAGACATGAAAAGGTTGTTGGAAATCAAATTGGTGATGGTTGGGTTGGCTCCAACGAAGATTTGCAGGGTTGGTGAAAGTCAAATCAGCCCCCATAACAAATGGTTCAAGATTATAAAGGAGTTGGTTCGCTCCAAGGCAAGGAGACAAGTGAATTTATGGGCCAAGGGTGGAGTTACCACTTTCACATATGAGTTTCCAACCCTTGGGAGATTCAAATTTGAGAGTTTGAAGGGCGGAATCAAGAGTATATGCAACTGTTATGAGTTGCATAAAATGGAATACACTTGGTGCAGCAAGGTAGTAAAAAAAAAAATCATTTGTTAGGTGGATAAGCAGGTTAGGGTTGCATCCTTCATGTCATTCAGAAATTTGCAGCCATACTTCCCAAACAAATCTTGGTCAACAACACCAAAGAGAAGGGGAAAATGACTGTTTTGACTAACATGTTTGCTTCATGTGCGGATAAGGACATGGGGCAATCAAGGCCCTCACAATAGAAGACTACCTAGCTGGAATACCATTTTCCAGCCATTTTTGTGATGACAAAATCAAGGATTTTCTTGCTTCCAACATCTTAGGAGCATCTTTTGAACATGTGGTTTCAAGAGTGAGAGTTGACAGCATAAGGTGTTGTTGGTTTTGCATTTTCAGTTTGCTTAAGCCACACAAAAACTTCATATGTAGCTGTAAAAGACATCACCAAGAGGGGTCTTTCTTTTGGAAATAACCTAGGTTCAAGTTTGGCACAAGACCAACTATGAAGATAAGAGTTTTGGTTACTTCTATTGCTGGAGGAAAAACAATTTTGGACAGGAAGGATTGTCATGTCCCTCTTTTGATGGAAACATGGTGGAAGACCCTTAACCTTTAAACCCTTCCTGGGGGCTAAGGGACAAGCATAAAGGGAAGTCAGTATTAAAATGTTTTAATTGAATGTGTAAAAGTACCTTTTTTGAAAAGTACTTATGTTTCTTATTTCACTTAAAGAGGGACCTTTAAGGACCTTAAGGACTTAAGTGATTTTAAGAAAATATCATAAGGAAAGGTCTTTTTAATCAATTTTTCTATTACTCTCCCTTCCTCTTTTTGGTCGCCACACTTGGAGGAAAACAAAAATGACGAGGAATCATTTGGTGAGGGCATGTCATGTTTTGAATATTGAAAACTTGGTCTATTAGCACACAAACGCTAAGCCAAATCATTTGAAGACAAAACCCCTCAAGCAAACAAAGTTAGAAGACGAAAACCATCTTCCTTCTTTGAAGTAATTCCATTCAAGGGTTATCATTGGATTCATTTGGTCATTCAAGGATGCTTTAAACACCATTTGTCATTTTCAAGTTGACACCTTGCTTCTAGAAGAGTGGCGACTTGGTTGGAGGAGTGAAATCTCACTCTTTGATGGATTTTGTGCCCTAGGGGCAATTCTGAAATTATTTGCAAATTTATATAGGGTGGTGATTTATTTTGTGAGGTATTTCAGTGTTTTGAAGGATTTATTGCCCTAAAAATATTCAGTGATTTTTGGTATGATTTCTGCACTTGGACGATTAAATTTGAAAGGGTTTTTTTCCTTGTTGAGGGTCATTTCTTGCCCTAATATTATTTAGTAATTATTATATATATTTTCAGCTTGGGCTAATTGTTTGGAGGGGTTTGAGGCTCCAAAATACTTCAGATTTTCTGTCATAAATTCTGCCTATTAAATCTATAATGTTTATGCATATTTATGAGGGTTTAAGTGGAATAATTCAGCTGCAAATTATTAATTAAATTCCAGTTTGGGGGCATCTAGGATTTTGAAATTATTTCATGATTTTGGAAGGATAAAATTGCTTATTTGGATCAGCGAATTGTTGCTAGGGTTTAGCATAATTTATGCTAATTTTTTGAAGCTAATTGGCAGTTAGGGTTTGCTGAAAAATATGCTAATTTTGGTGTATGTTTACAGCTAGGATTTGTTGTGGTAAAAATCAAATTTTCTCTTTTTGCAAGGGTTTCACATAAAAATCAGTTTTTCGGGAATTTGTCCAATTTGGGGACATTCCACCATAACCCAAAATACAATAAGTTATTTTAAGGACAAGACCCAACGGTTGTCAATTAACCCAACTATCACGATTGACATAACAAAGGGTCTTGCCATATCACTAACTAAATGCCAACAAAAGACTAACAAAACCATGTTAGCTATAACAATACATGTTTTCATAATTGACGGTCTACATTATCCCCACCTTTAATTAGGTAGGGATACCTTCTAACACAAGTAATTGACAACATGATAAAAAATAGAATAAAGAGGGAAGATAGAAGACAATCCGGTGGCGTTGTTACTGATGTAGAAATTGTGCAACATCGTGTAATGTCCCCTTCTAGTTAGACCTTGTACTTTCAATAGGATTAGCCTATCAGTGGCCCTCGTAGGCTAATACGGCAAGGTTTGAGGGTCCTCTCCGCAGTTACCCAAATGGCAGTCGGTTTCTTTGGGGAAGTTGCGACATATTCTGGAGGTTTTCTAATGATTTGTTAGAATGTTCTATTTTTAAAAACCTCATGTTACAAGATGATGTTATATTTGTGCTTTATGATATAATTCATTATTTTATATTAAAGTGCAAATATAATATATTAAAAGGGAAAAACATAATAATAAAATATTATGATGTTTCTAGAAGCTTCCCAAATGAAAAAGAGTATAAAGGGAGGTGTGGGCTGCCATTATGAATTATCCCCATTTGATGTTGTCTTTGTTGTGGTATGCTGGTGGAGCCTAGAGTTTCCTGCAGTGAATCAAATTGTCTTTGGGAACAATAACTCCCATTGATAGCATGACTGAGGGAGTGAAATATCTCTTGAAGGGTTGCATTTTGGAGGTGATATTTCTATCATCTCAATTGGAGCAGAATTTGTGGCCACTAGCCAATTTTGGAGAAATTGATTTGGTGAATTTGTGGAGGTTGCATAGCTATCTCTTTGGTGTTGGTTTCTATATAGCTTGGCATCGATTTTTCCTTGGATAAGAGAGCAGATTGCATTGTAGAGAAAGCTGATATAAAAATCAGGTATTTACAGTCAAGGAAGGATGCCATTAGGATGGACGTTTTTGCTTGTGGGGGTTCCATTTTGCATCGATTCTCTGCTTGGCTTGGTGCGTCCACTTCCTTGGAGCATGGAGATGATCTTAGATGCTTGAGGTAGCGCATATTCAGTGCATATTATTTTAAATTTGAGATCAGACCAAAACAGGGGCGGCTGTCTTGGAAAATTCGATTTGGCTTGGGAGATCATCCTTTCGCTGGGAAATTGCTTGCTCCTTCATCTATTCTCAAGGGCACCTCAATCCCACCAATGTTCATTGCTTACAATCCATCCTTTAGTATAGTTTATATTTGCTGCTGTAGGTGTATGTCCTTCATACCAGCATACCATATAATTGTAATTCTTGTTTATGCCAAGAGTCTTGGCTAGTTTAGTGGAGCATTGTATCAAATCATCAATACAATTAAGAATCACAAGTTGCTGATCATTTATGGTTATCTTTTGAGCATTTGAATTGAGATAGTAGGTTGCATGCCAACTGTTCGACTAAATGTCCATTGGCTGTAAGTGATTAGTTTGCTCTGTAAATTCATCTAATTGCATAGAAAAGAACAAAATCTGCATCTAGAACTCAGCATTGTCATTCTTAAAATTTCTTGAAGCTTTAATCCATCGTCATTTAAACAAATCATCAAAACTGTGACAAAAACCAACAAGAAGCACTTTGCTTACAAAGTGTTTGAAAAAATTACAAGGCAGCAAATTGAGATAATTAAGAGCAGATTGGGCAAGGATTGTTACACATCGGTACAAGCAAGACAATGCATGCTCTACCACTTTTATTTCTCCTTGTAAAATCAAAGATGGGGTCTTGGGGCAGCACAATTTGACCCTTTTGCAAACCTTGAAAATACATAACCAAATGCCTTTGGAAAAACGGTTTTGTTGAAAGCACATGAAAACGCAGCATTTTATGCTGAGTTACCTTCCGCTCTTGGAACAAAATTCTAAAAATTTTCAATATATCCTCGTCTACTGAAAATTTTACATCGCTTTGCAAAGAAGAGAATGACAATCGCAAGGGCGGGTCGAAAGCAGGCCATATGGCACCCAAACAGCTGACGGTTGCTTCTTTCCTTCCATGACATACTTTATACAGCCATATGGCAACTTGGGGCAACCCTAGTAGCATTTAAGAGAGAGAATGAGTGTACACATAAGAAGCATTATGATAGAGGGGATCATTCAGGACAATGTATAGAGAGAACACCTACACTTGAGTATCATTCAGGAGGTTTTGTAGACGACAGGTATATGGGCATGTGAGGGAGCGTGCAAAGTTGTGGGAGGGAGGGGATAGATGGAGAGTGGATGTACCAAGGTTTCAAGAGCATTTGGAACAGCCCAAACAAGCAAGGATGTACAAGCAAAGGGACGTACAATCAAATTTAGAAAGGGACCCTAAAATAGATTGTATGGCAAAAAACCTAGCAGTGGTTGAATGTTCAAGGCAGAAATAGATCATCATACAATAGCAAGGGACTGTATAAGGCCAAAACAATTGCCAACATCAGGGCGTACAATGTATGCTTGGTAAGTTCGGTAGTTTGGAAGGATTTTGGGAACATACGGTGTTTGAGTCCCACTTTTATACCCATGGTCATTACTTTGACTTATTTTATCATTATTTTCATATATCAAGTCCGTTCTTGTACTTTCATTTGTTTTATTATTTTTTAAATGACCTCCATTAACTGTTTGTACCTTTTTTTCTCACTTTCTTTGTCACTCATACATACAAGCTCAGCATCAAAGTCAATGGCATTGGTACATTGTGTACTTGGTCAATAACTTCGAGCCATTCACTGTATATTTGACCACTGCCTTGATCAAGCTTTCCAGCGTAATTGCCCCATTCTCCAAGATTTTTATAGTTTTAAAACGGTATGTGCCACATTACTTCAAACTTAGCTAGCTTGATTCCAAACCTCTCATTATACCACAAAACTAGAGTTTTGGCTTTAAAGTTAATCCATCAAAAGTGTTTATCATGACAATGCTTCCTTTTTTGCATGATTTTGGTTGTGTGATGTGCCATCACCCCACATTCATTCTGTTGAAGCATATCCATCATATCCGATCGTACTTCAAAAATAAGATGTACTTTAGAAGGTCAAAACTCTCCTGTTAAAAAAATTTCCTTGGACCCCTTGTTCATGCTCACTAAATTGGCTTATCAAAACGCATGTCGGCTACCCGTTCCAATAAACAGGGCAACTTTCCATCGAAAGTTGCAACTCTGACGTATTTGTTGAATGCCATTGGGTAAGCCAACTATGACGGTTCAGAAGGACTTGGCATTGTCGACAATCTGCTTTTGGTCATCTCACTACAAGCCTTTGCCTTCATCAATCTCCATAATCTCAACGTCATTACAACAAGGTTGGAACACTTTGTAGTCCTCCATCTACCAATGGAACAAACCATTAAGGGACTTTGTCTCATCATCGTCGGAGCACGACAGTAACTCCAAGACCCCTCCATTGTTCAAATCCATTGTACCTTGGTTCCCATCAATCAAACAATCTTCCTCAGAGTCCAAAATCCAATGAGTCTAATGAGGTTGCTTCCTCACTAACTCCCTGATTCTTCAAACCTATAACATACTTTTGTCCTTTGTTTCCAATAGATATCAATTTTTTTATAGTTATGATCGGCTTTGGCTGCTATCAACCAACCCTGACCCCAATAGTGCATCATAGGCTTTCTTCTTCAACAAGATGACTACAAAATTCAGCTAAAAGGGTTGGGTTCCAGTAATTACCTTTTGACCCATCAATACACCCAATACCTTAATGCCCTATCGATCTACTCCTACCAGTTGAAATGTTTAAGGCCACATAGTTGGATTCCCAATACTCTTCCAAATCTCCTTTGGAAGAACATTCACACCATAAACACCATTGACGATGGTGTTTGTCAAATTCCTGCCCCGAACTTCCATGTGCAAAACCGTCGGTTGACAAGCTAGGTTTATCATCAAAGCATAGCATCAATTACTAGGTCACCTGATAAGGGGGGCCAACTATGAGTTTGTTCTTTTGCTTTTTGCTCTCTCTATAAACCTACATTAGGTGTGCCATTGTATTCTCCATGTTCAGGATAATGTCTTGTATGGTAGCAGTGAGAGCGTTCTTGAGTTCTGGAATGCCTTCCAGTAATTCTTCAATCTTCACAGGTATAGTGGTCGGCAATACATGGCGTGCAAAGCTTTGTCAGAGTCCACTCTACTTGTCATTGTACTTGTATGTTCGTTTGAGTGACGTCCTTCTTCCCTCATAGCCCTCTCAACTTCCACCCTTGCTTTGGTCAACCTTTCCTTCTCTGTACATGGGTAAGGGGTAATTGGCTTTCTTCACTTTACTTTGGTAATTGCCATAAATTCCTTGCCCTCGACAATGTCAGTAATATTGACATTGGCTTGCTTTGGACAATTGCCATCGTTATGGTTCCTAGGCCCACACCATCTACAGAGAAATCCAATGTCATTTTGGGTAGGGAAATCTCTTGTGAAATGGCCCCCATTCATTACACTCCCAACACTGTAAAAATGGCCATCCTTCACAGTCATACTGAATCTGACTCCCACCACCACTATTATTTTGTCATCAATAATTTTGTCATCAATAGCTCCTTGGTGGCATGGTGCGTGGTGTCAATGGCTCTCCTTATGTGAATAGTATTCAATCGTTCTTATTCCACAAATTGTATGGGCAGTTCTTGTTAATACCCCATAACTTGACAAATCTTGCACAAAAGATCCTTTCAATCTTTCTTACCGTGCTACATTAGTTCATCATCCAGAGCATGTCATTTCTCAAGGTTCGCATTGATCCAAGTTCATTGTCATCACTAGACTTAGGGGCATCTTCTTCACGTCCTTTCAAGCACGAGGACATCTTTTTCTCGCTTTTCAATATCCATGGCTCAGTTGTATGCATTTTTATAAGATGAGAGTTGGACCACCTTCATCGTCCTCCGCAATGAGGGTACCAACCCTTCAATGAACCATTGCTTCTTGAAGTCATCAACAAGTTCCTTTCAAGTTTTCCCAATAGTTCTTTAGTCTTTTGTCATAGGCACAGGCATTCTCATGTTTAATATGTCTGGTATTATATATTTCCGCAACAATCTCATTATCATCCCTTAGGAGTTTGAATTCTTTCTCAAAGGCTCTCCTGAGTGTTTTCCATGTTGCTTTCTCCTAGCTTGGTGCATCTATGAACCAATCAATAGCCATTCCCTAAAGAATCGTTGCAAAACATCTTAACCACATACGATCCTCTATTTTCCCACTAGCAGTCCAAATGGTAATGCACGTTCTATGGTGTCCTACGAGATTCTCTAATCTGTCACCAATGAACTTTGGAAACTTATACTTTTCTAGAGATGGAATTGATAAGGTAGCCATAGCATAGTTTTATGAATACAAGTTCACCCTTAAGAAGATCAACGTCGGACATTCCTTTGCCCTCTTAGCTCTATCTGACACATCCCTACACTCGACCCTTCCTTCGACAGGGATCTATGAACTATCCTACATGCAATCAAAACCCTTTTCATGTGCTCTAACTTGTCATTCGGGATGCCCCAAACTTTCACGTGATTCCCTTGCAACACCCTCCGACCCAAACTAGTTGGCAAGGTCAACACTTTCTTCCTCCAGAAGGGGCTATAGCAATATCTACCCACTCCTTATTGTTAGTAGTGTAGGGTCCATTAGTTTTGGCCGAACCATTTCTTTGTTTGGCCTCTGGCTCTAGCTATGACTTCTCACAATTTGGCCTTGGCTTTCGCTTCATCTTCTGCTTAGTACTTTGCTTAATGGATTTTAGAAATGTCTGCATATAGCAACCTTTGTCGTCTTCGGTGTTGCTCCACCAATCGAGTAGGCCATTTAACTTCTTGGTCCCCTCCCTGACTGTGTGTCTCTCTCCCGCCTTTGTTGGGAGTCAACAACATGAATAATTGCTTGTATGCATTGGGCTTCTTCATGAACTCTATGGCATTGTAAGATCATACCACAGCAGATCAATAATTCATGACATTAGCAGCTTTGTATTCATAAAAGATAAGTCTCGATACAGTTTCTAAAGGATAGGGAGGACCTGATACTAGTGCCCATACTCCAATATAGAATATACCATTTAAAGGACAAGACCCAATGGTTGCCGATTAACCCAATCATCACAACCGACATAACTAAGGTCTTATTATATAACTAACTATATGCCGACTAAAGAACAACAAAACAATCTCAGTTATAACAATACATGTTTTCATAATTGACAGTCTACACTCAATGATATTGAGTTTGATCAAATCCAACAACTCGAGTTTTGTGTAAAGAAATTCAATTGAGGTGAATTTGCTACCAATCGTCTTCAGGAGTTTCAACAGAGTTTTTCCAGGAACATCTTCTACCTTCCCTTAATGATCTTAATTTTATCATGTTAGTACCTCAGTTGTGTTGGAAGGGACTCTGGCTTGTTTTATAGGCAGGGGCAATGTAGACCATCATGTTAATATTCTCATTGTCATCAGCATATTATTAATTACATGTTTTGGTAACGGACTTTGTTACGTTGTTAATGATTGTATCACCAGCATTAGATAGTGTTGTAGCAACACTCCTTAGTTGTGTTCGGTTATTGACAGTTATTTTTAAACTGAAAACCGTTGAGTGTTTTGTCATACAAATAGATAGTTACATGTTTGGGTAAAGGGCGTTGTGTAACAGGTCCTCCCTGTGCCGAGACTTGTGTACTCTGCACTACCGATGATATAAAGTTATTACTTTAAAGTTCTTCTATGCTATGTTGTGGCATGTATTTACTATTCTACCATGTTCCTTTAATAGTGTAATTTTCATAGCAAACGCACTATATGGAGCAGATGAATTTACATCAGAACATGCAAGAGTCTATTGATAATTACAATAGAAATTTTAGAAGACTTTGCATGCAGCTTCGTGGTATCCCAACATCTAGACAAGCATACATGTTTTTCAATGGTCTAAAGAGATACGTTGAGGCTCTTAAACCAGCTGACTTGGATGGAGCTATTGCACAAGCTAGATCACATGAAAATCGCTCAAAAGCAAGACCCAAAGCAAGCAAAATGATATGCTTCCCAAGAACCAGCCTAGTTCAAATAGAACAATGCCCAATATCGACACAAAGTGGCCAACCGATGCTGGAATGAATGCTAAAAACACGGCTAGTGAAAATTAAAGCAAGATCATTGTTTTTCATGCAAGAAGTGCGCTCCAAGGTACAGGTGCATGGCTAAGGGACAAATTCATTTGGTGGAAATGTTGGGCAAGTCGGATAGCAGAAAAGATAAAAACCTCAGATTGATGCGGATATGCCAATTCTAGATGTCTACATCATCAAGAGAGCCAACTAACCAGCCCACTGCATCTTTGGCTGCCATCAGATTCGCACCCTACCTTAAAAGTAGAAGGATGGATAAAAGGGAGACGAGTTGTAGTGCTAATTGACTTGGGTGCTGAGTTAGTATTGCAGATGGGACTAATATGACTTTTAAGGAGTATAATGAGGGTGTGAATCTAGGGATGGGATCTTATTCAATGGCATCTGATATATTTAGGATACCTTTGGGCAGTGCTGATGTGATGTTGGGCATACAAAGGATTCATTGACTCGGTGAAATCCACAGACTTTAAAGAGTTGGACTCTAAATTATGCCAGAAGATAAAGAACATGACATTAGAGGTTTTCAACCACCTAAATGCCCCATCATATCAACTCATAAAAATCAAAACAACATTAGTCAGAGCAACCCAACTTATGTGATAAGTTGTCACAGTTTAAGGGCTTGCATGCTTCAGATAGTTAAGACAAAACAGTAAATATCCAACCAGTACAGAAGATATTACAGCAGCATCTAGTGGTATTTGGTGACCTTCCTAATGGTCTTCCATCTGATAGGGGTCAAGAGCATGTCATATAGCTGAAAAAAGGGCACAAAAGCCATAATGATTACCCCTTATTGGCACCCCAAGTTGTTGATGAAATAAGGTACACTCGACATGGGACACATTGGTTTGAGCAAGAACCCATTTGCCACACTGATGGTATTGGTTACGAAAAAGGATGGTTCATTTCATATGTGCATTAATTATCGTGCATTAAACAAGAAGACTATAAAGAGCCGGTTTCTCATACCTGGAGTTGACAATTTGGTTGATGGGTTGCATGGAGCAACTAACTTCACCAAAATTGACCTGAGATCTGGTTGCCATCATTAGGATGAGAGTTAAGGAGACATAAAACAGAATTTAGGATGCACCATGGACACTGAATTTTTGGTCTTGCCTTTCAGTCTCATTAATGCACCAGCAACTTTCCAGGCTACCATGAATAAGGTCTATCATCCTTACCTCAGGAAGTTTGTTTTGGTGTTTTTGATGATGTCTTGGTTTATATCAAGAATTTGAAAGCACACTTAGCCCACCTTGAGACTGTTTCAAATAGCATGAAGATGAATAGTTTGTTTTCAAAAGAAAGCGGTTTGTTTTTGCTGCACCTGAACTGCTATATCTTGGACGTATTCTCTCTGGTGGAGTCAAAGTGGATGAATCCAATATTCAGGGAATTGAGGAATGGCCAGAACCAAAGACACTCACTCAATTAAGAGGGCTGCTATGATAATGTGGTTATTATCGACATATCATCAAGGGATTTTTTGACATGACTACTATGCTTAGAAAGTTGACCACGATAGAGAGATTTGAATGGTCAAATTCAACTAGCAATGCTTTCTTGAACCTCAAGGAAATAACCTACACTAGTCCGATCTTGCCTATTCCCAAATTCTCTTTGCCATTCATTATTGAATGCAATGTGTCTAGATTGGGAATAGGAGCAGTATTGATGCAGCAGGGCAGACCCATTGCCTTTGAGAGTTGCAAGATAAATGACAAGAATTTTTTATCTATTTACATTAAGGACATGCTAGTATTAATGCACGCAATGTTTAAGTTCAAGTAAAATCTAGTTTGTGGCAAATTCATTCTTATGACTGGCCATAATACCCAAAAGTACTTTCTAACACACCACGATCTCTATGAGCGGCAATCTAAGTGGGTGAGCAAGTTGCAAGCATGTGATTTACATATTCAGTATTGCAAAGGCAACGAAAATATGGTAGTTGATGCTTTATCCAAAAATCTTGGAATTCGATCTATTTCAACAGCTGTTCCAAATAGGCAAATAGGATATCGAGGCAAAGTATGCCAAAGAATAATGAGCTGGCAGCATTGTTGGAGGATCAGCAAGCAGCTAATATTTTTAGTATGCTCGTACCATGGGTAAATTTAATATTAACATCATCAACTATATAGGCAAGTTTGATATCCTACATTTTAGGATATGCTGCATATCTACTCCCTCTTAACTCTCAATCATTCACCTATCTATGGGTGTTCTCACAACCACCCATAAACCTCCTAACAACTTTATGTTAATTTAGATTAACCTAAGATTAATACATCACACTATAATGTACTATCCTAGAAATAGCCAACATTCCCCCCCTTAGTACAAACATAGTTGAAAAGTAAAGAACAATACTACAAGAGAAGTGAGACATACTCCAGTTCAGAACGGAAAACATTGGATGGGAACATGTCACCAATCCAACAAGGGATACAAGTCTCAACAAGGATAAGGACACATGTTAATCCAAGATCATACAAACAAGAGTGGATAGGGACAAACATGCTATCCAGACTTTAGAATTGTGAACAGACAAACATAGTTCACAACGAGATCAATTAGACTAAGTTGTATTGACCTTTACAATAAGTGCGTAGGGGCATACACGCTACTCATTGCAAGTGTGGCATGGGCCTCCACTTCTCCTTTGCTTTGCTCCTATGGTTGGCTGGGCCTCACTGAATAGGTACAAATCAACTAGTGGGACCGTATCCTCACTATGCCTTTAGAGAGTGCTAAGCACCTCGCTAAACACTGTGTTTGTAGTCGCTGCACTTGATCACTGCCACTACATCACGAACAACAAAATGATCACCATTGCACTAGTAACCATCCTTCACTTTGGTCTTTTTGGCGCAGGGTTTCTGAAACATATGTAGTCGGAGTACATCATCGTTGTCACTGATGACTAACAACTCTTCAGCTGTGTTATCTTTTGGACACTTTGTTTTGCCACTATAGCAAACTACCTATCTCTGAGCAAACTCTAGATTGCGATTGGCCTCCTTCCTCCATTTCCTCCAACCTCTTGTGTGCGACTTAGCTCAACCGATTAGGTCAATCTGCATGTCATAGTTCAATGGACATATCCCCAACATAATGGACAAACACATTCGGATGGACATCAGGGTCTCTCGATAATGTGTCCTTACAATAGGGCAAATATTTTGTCTTTATTGATGACTTTGACAACAACCCACAATTGGACAAACAAGACACTCAACTAAAAAACTCAACTAGTTTGATAGCTACAAATGTAAAAATGACAATTTATTAACTTTAGCCTCTTATTGCCAAACCAAAAATAAATAAAACCACTTATGATATACTATTGACCATACCAAGCCAAGGATACAATGCCAAATATATGTGAAACAAATATTTACCATTCAATTTAATCTAAATGAACCACATTACAACTAATTGAAACAAACTATATTAAAAAATAAAAAACAGGCTTAGTTTTTTACACACAAAAAACTTTAAAATATATATAGAAAACTATGCTAGCCTAACCCTTTTATATGCACTTGTCATAGTCATTTTACATGCGCTTCATATTGTCTTTTGTGGATGTGCATCCATAGGCCACAAAATGGCTTTTAATGCATCCTTTTCACAGTTGCGCTCCATACAATATTGGACACCACTCTTTGCAAGCTGTTTTTGATGGCTGCACTCCATATAATTAGGCTTCTCTATTTGTCACGCTTCCAATATGTCAATTAAAACGCCTTTTGGATCCTTCATGCGACTGTGGCTCTTTATAATTTGTTCCTTCCTATTACAAGCTGCTATTACAGATCATTTTCACTTAGATTCCATTCTATTGCACCTTCAATGGATTTTATTCTTCTTTAAACTGCTCCTTTCAGAATTCAAATGTATCTATTTTATTTGGCGCTTCATGTAATTTGATGTTTCTCCTTGCTGCACATTGAAAAAGCTACATAAGGGCTCTAACCTTTATCATCTTCGTCCAGTGATCCCTCATGCTCACACAAAGTCCAAGCATGGTCTCTTTATTATCAAAAGGATTATTTCCTGAATAGAACGTTGAAGCTTAAACAAGTACTATCACAATCAGCATGTAAACTCTTTCAATAAAAAGCATGACAAGCACGAAGTAGCTAATATAGCAAATACATTTTTACAAAAATAACACAAATATCTTCATTACAAATGTGTCTCTCTTCTTATTCCTGCTGAAAGCACACAGCAATCAAAGCACCACTTGTTGCATAAGTTTTCTTTGATGTTGCGTTTGTGATTTCAAGTGGGAAACTTTTATAAAAATGCTTCCTTCTAGTTTTTTTTCTTTCCTCAATCCTATTTCCACAAGATTGGCTTTGCAACATAACTAATTTTCATGCCTTGACATGGCATTGTGACCCTTGACCTCCACTTTTCTCTCTCCTCTCACACATTCTATAAGTACTAGCCATTTTGGCTCTTGTTTTCTAATTCCACACCATGTATGGCAAAGCCCTACTGGTTTGATGTTGTACTTTGCTTTTGATTAATACATGCAATCTGATTTTGAGTTCATATATCATCTTGTCAAAGTGTGTGAAGAGATGTATAGTAAATAGTTAAGTGATTGACATCCATCCTTGCTTTCTCTCAATCCTTCCATGTTTGATGCAAGATTGTACCACTCTAGCAGGTCACATGAAGTGCTAAGTGTTTGAGTCTATCTTTCAAGTGTACAAGTAGCCTTTGCTTCAACTGATCTCTAGTTCACTTACTTTGAGTAGTTTTCATGCATATCACCTCCATGTTGAAATACTAATGTTCGAGTATTCTAAGACTTTGAAGCTAGTGTTGTAGGTCATGATTCTTAGTGCAAGAAGTATGATAGCATAGTGGATATCTTTATGGTGTATCACCCCCTTAGAGTAGTTTACTTCCGTGCACATTTCTACCCCTTTTCATACAATCAATCTGTTAGTATAGGTGATAAGCACTTAAAAGTCAATCTAGGGAGCTAGCCCTTAAACCTAGAGATCTACCTCTACTATAGGCAACCCACAAGCCTAGAGGTATTCCAATGTTGCCCAAATCTTAGAGTAGGCTTGAACAACAACCTCTAGGGTGCAAGATTTGGTGACAACAGTGACTCAGTTGCAAAGCCCCTGAACACCTTCAACAATGTGTTAAGTCAATTATCATCCGTGGATGTCAAAATGATGATGAAGAAATGTGTATCTTGTTATTGTGTTCTTTGCCAGACTCATGGGACAGTCTAGTGATGGCTATCACCAGTACTACATCAGAGCTAAAAGTGAAAGATGTAGTCGCATCGTTATTATCAAAGGAGATCAGGCGCAAGTTTGTTCAAAGCTATCAGACAAACAACACCTTGTTTGTGCAAGATCGCTCACAAGAAAGAGACAAGCGGAAGATTAGGTATAAATGCTCGAAGTCTAGAGGTAGATCTAAAAAACTTCGAATAGATCCTTAAAGAAGTGGTAGAGCTGCGGTAAGTCAGGACATTTCAAGAAGGACTATAAAACAAGAGAGGTGGAAAAGGCCAAACCACTAGATGTTGCACAATCTTCTGGTGAAAAGGTCTACAGTGATGGAGATGGAGATGGAGATGGAGATGTATATATCGCAGACTCAAGTTCGCATGCATGTAATGATACATGGCCAAGTGATTTCAAAGCCTCCTATCATATGACTCCTCAAGCGAATGGTTCTGCAAATACGAAGAATATGATGGTGTTGATGACTTTTTGGGAGACAACTCTACCTACGGGATCGTCGATAGAGGAATAGTGAAGATGAAGTTCAGATATGGGGGGATCAAGACTCTCCTTGGTGTTTTACACATTCTTGGCCTTCTGAGGAATCTAATCTATGTGAGCATAATGAATGATGTCAGTGTCGAGGTCTCATTCAGTAGAGATGGGTGCAAGATGGTGCACGGAGCCATGGTGTTAGAAAGGGCCATGCACACAAGTACTCTGTTCCGGCTTGATGCAAGTGCAGTCAGCAACACATATAACAACACGGTTGTTCTAGAGGCCAAGGCTGGATCAAGAACTTATAAAATGTTTCCGGTGGAGAAGAGAATGCTCTAGCATCAAAGGCTGAGCCATATTGGTGAAAAAGGTTTGCGCATGATGCAGACCAAACATATTACCAAAGAGATGAACAATTGTCCCTTGGAATTCAACTTCTGCAAACATTGCGTCCATGGCAACCAAAGTTGAGCTAAATTCCCAAAAAATGTTACGCAGGCAAGTGGAATCTTGCAGGTGATCCATAGTGATGTTTTTCGACCAGTAGTTGTCCTATCATTGAACAAGTTTATCTTCTATGTGTCCTCCATAGATGACTACTCTTGCAAGACCTAAATATACTTCATCTCGAAGAAATCTAAAGTTCTCAATAAATTCAACAAGATCAAAGCCCTTGCGAAGAACTAGACAAAGAAGAGTATCAAAGAGTTGTGCATAGACAACGGGGGTGAATATTGCTCTGATGAGTTTGATGAATTTTGAAGACAAGGCAGTATTTGAAAGCAAAAAACAACTCCGTACATACCGTAGCAAAAAGGAGTTGCACAGTGGATGAATAGGATGTTGATGGATAAGGCCCGAAGTGTAATGAGTTGTGTGCACTTGGAGCATAAGTTTTGCGCTAAAGCAATGGCAACTACGTGTTACCTCTTATCAAATCACCCACATCAGCTTTGGTTGACAAGACTCTGCAAGAAGCATGGACCGGTAAGAAGCCATGTTTGCGACACTTGCAAATCTTTGGTTGCGAAGCCTACTCCCATATTCCAAAGGAGAACAGATCAAAACGTGACTTTAAGTGTACAAAGTACATTTTTATTAGATATGGGAATGGTGTCAAAGGGTACAATCTTTGGAATCCTGAGGCAAAGAAGGTGTTGGTGGTCTATAGGCATAATGCAGTCTTCAAGGAAGTGTGCAAAATGAATCAAAGAAGCAACCAAATGAAGAAACATAAAGGGAGTGGGTTGGCATAGATGTTGAAGAACCTATATCGGAGTTTGGTGCGACAGATGAAGAGTCGCAAGAGTCACAAGAAGAGGAGAAGCTTGCAACTCTTACTCTAAGGATATTAGAACGAGTGCACAGATTACCTGAAAGGTATAGCCCACTGGATTTTCGTTCAGCTTTCTTGTTATTGTAACTAATGGTGAAGACCCCAAGAAGGTGAAGGACGCTCTTGGTTGTGCAAAGAGCGAGTCTTGGAAGAAGGGCATGAAGGAGGAAATGGAGTATCTAGACAAGAAGGAGACTTGGGACTTGGTAAAGTTGCCTCCTGGATGAAACTTATAGGTTGCAAGTGGGTTTTCAAGAAGAATAACAATGCGCAAGAGAAACTAGAGAAGTATTAGGCTCGCCTGGTAGCAAAGGGATCTGGCAGATAGAGGGAATTGACTTTGGTGAGACCTTTTCCCTTGCTGCAAAATTGACTTCAATTAGATTTAATTTAGCTATAGTTGTTGTGTTTGACCTTGAGATGGATCAAATGGAAGTTAAGACAACATTTCTATATGAAAAGCTTGAAGAAGAAATCTACATGTCACCAAAAAAAATCTTCGAGGTGAAAGGAAAAGAGAATTTGGTTTGCAAACTAAATAAGTCCTTGTATGGCTTGAAGCGATCAACCAAAATGTGGAATCATAAGTTCAACGGTTATGTGGTTGGACTTGGGCTTGCGCATCCTTTTGTTTACTACAAGAACAAGGGTTATAACTTTGTCATCATAGTTCTCCATGTGGATGACATCATGTTGATCGCAAACGACAAGTGCATGATCAAGCATGAGAAGTCTCAACTATTTGTGCAATTCAACATGAAAAATCTTGTTGCTACAAGATTCATCTTGAGCATGGAAATCAAACAGGATCGTGCGAACAAGAAGCTTTAACTAGATTAGAGAAAGTACATTGCGACGGTACTGAAAAAGTTCATGACGCAGGACTACAAACCTGTGCACACAGCTCTTCTAGTTGATCAAAAACTATCAATTGTGTAATTTACAAAGACACAAGAGGAGGTGGAGGGCATAGTTTAGGTTTCATATGTGAATGCAATGGGAACCCTGATGTATGTAATGGTTTGCACAAGCCCTAACATTGCACAAGCAATGGGAGTAGTCAACGGATTCATGTCTAATCTGAGCAAGGAGCATTGGATAGCGACAAAGAGGATCTTCAAGTATATGCGTTGGATTTCTAGCCATAGTTACCAAATCCAACCAGATCTGCACAAAATTCGACTGGATCTGGATTTTTTCGCTAACCCAAATAAGTTCATCTGAGTCGGCCCTTTTTTTCTCAAAAAAATATATTTTTATTTTTTTAGGTTTTCTATGCAAAAAAACCCAAAAACCATTAATATCATATAATATTAACATTTTAAATTATTTTATAAATGTTTTTCTAGTGTTTGTCAGTTTTGCATATTTATAAAACTATGCTCACACACACACACATATAATATATATATATATATATATATATTCTAGATCAGATTTTTCCAAAAAAATTCAAGAATTCTAGATTTTCGTTTTTTTGCCTTCCCGAATGGATCTAGATTTCGGAACTTGGTAACTATGTTTCTAACTAAGCAATTAGCTATCAGGGCAAACCTAATGAAAGCAAGACCAAGAATCTACAAGGCTTTGTGGATTCTAATTGGGCCGGATATCTTGATTCTCATAAGTCTATTAGTGTGTATGTGTTTAACTTGTTTGGTGGAGTTGTAAGTTGGAGGAGCAAACGACAAGCTAACATTGCGATATCCATCATAGAAGCTGAATATATCGCAGCTATTCATGCGAGCAAGGAAGTACCAAGGAAGTGGTGTGGCTTCAAAGGTTGTGTTCGACGGTTGGGTTCACACAAAAGGGTGTAAGGATAGATTGTGATAGTCAAAGTGCAATGTGCCTAGCAAAGAACAATGAGTATCATTCTCTAACGAAGCACATTGATGTGCAATATCATTTTGTAAAGGAAATGGTGGAAGAGAGAAAGATACATCTGGAGAAGGTGGACACAAATGAAACCATTGTGAATTCATTGACTAAGGCAGTAAGCACTGAGAAGTTCTCTTGGTGCAAATAGAAGATGGGCATGGCTACTCGAAGTTATTGAAGGATGGAATGTATGTTACCTTTATGCAAAGTGTTCAACAAGTGGAAGATTGTTCGGAAATTTTTCAACATTGCATGGATCTGCACAAATAGTAATTCTGTGAAAGGTTGGTGTAAGTACTGGTTGCACATGATGTTGTGCTTGCACAAGCAGAGATGGTTGTGCAGGCTTGCATGAAGACTACCTATGACAATAGCACAAGGTTGTCAACATGTGGGAATGATAATAGAGCTATGCAAGGTTCTCTATGCAATTTCATTGCACTATGGAAGGTTGTGAAGTGGAGAGCAATGTTTAAGTCGCAGTAAGTTACTACGAGAAGCTGCACAACATATCAAGCAATGGAGGTTAACTTAGAACATTACAATACACTTCCCTGATTGTATCAATTTGACAAAAGAAGTGCGAGCAATGTCTTGGTGACCCTCTAACATGGAACTATTGAGGAGCGTTACGCAATGATCACTTCGCTCAGTAGTTGGTCACTGCAAATTCCCCTATTGTGCAAGCTTTACAAAGTGAGGTGTCTAATAAAGGTAGGTTCTTCTAAGGAAGATGATGATGCTCAGATGCATAAATGTTGAATACACATGGTCAAGTGTGTGCATTGTAATGAAAAGAAAGGCAACACGAATGATAGATAAAAGGCCTCCTAACCCAATCTCTTGGCCTACTACACTCTAATTGACCTTCAACTCTTTTATAAAGCAAACTATATTTGAGCTTTAATCAAGAGTAGGGGGTGTCAATGATTTTGATCATGCCTTTTTTTGTTGTGATTTGGCTTTTGAGATTTTGCCTTTTGACTTTTATATAATTGGCTTTTGGCTTTTGTTTCTTTCTTTATTTTTAATTTTTCCATTGTCCTCCATACAAATCCAGAATGCCAACAAGGGTTTTGAAATTCATTGATATTTGCAATTTTTAGGGTTGGATTTTCATTTTGTTGATTGTTGTCGCTCGTCACTCTTCATTATGCAAATGCAAAGTAAAAATGAACCCTGCCAGATTGTCATCGTTTCTCTATGTGTGACGCTTTCTGTCGTAGAACTGCGAACTGTGAAGTAGAGCAGTTGAAACTTGAAGCCTAACGGCACAGTTGAAGCCTAGGCAAAGACCTCCAACAATGGAACTGACTCCAATCTCCAACTAAGTGCAAGCCTGCAAACTGTGAAGAACAAAGCTTGACAGACAAGTCACGACGCAGATCGTGGGTTGGTATATTTTTAAAAATAAGTATATTTCTATTAGCCAAATTTAATCATGAATTTATCTCAAATTTTTCAGTTCCACTTTTTCTCTGAATTTTATCCTCGACGAATTCGAATGCAATGACTTAGGATAGAAGATGTAGAGAGCTCAAGCATGGTTGTAAAATAAATTATGAAAATAACAACACACTAAATATGTGGAAAATGAGAATATGAATCTAGAGTGACAAGACATCTAATAGTTCACACATGCCTCAGAATGTCATCACATACCTCTTCTAAGATATTTTAGATCTTTCGTTGCAAGTCATATGTCACTACTATTAGTGTCTTCTCAACTATCTATGAAATACTTGCAAGCAATTCCTTGCGAATGGCATCAACTAAAAATGTAGGAGGAGCTTGCTATGAAGCTCCAAATTCCAGTACACTATGTGAGTGTGAATGCTCATCATAATGCTCATGGTATTGTTGCTCGTAAAGAGGTTGTTTGGAATAATCATCTAAGTAATGATGTGATGGAGAAGATGAATGACTCTATTGGTTTTAGAGATCCAATTGATGTTGCTTAAATGCTCGACATTTTGTTGTAGAATGTGTGGTAGTACCACGAAACTCACAAAAATTACCCTTTGGAGAAGTGAAACGTGCTAGCCCTCTCTCCGCCTCAAGAGTGCCATCTTGCGAAGCCATGCCCTACACATGTCTCAAATATGCCCTACACGTCTCCATAGAATGTCCAAGGGCATTGTGTCATTGGAAAAATAACGAATAGTCATAAGATGGCGTACCTTGTTTTGAGGAAGTGCAAAATTGGGGAGACTCCTTGGGTGGAGTGCTAGTGGGTGAGAATGCTAATTAGGTCAAGGAACATGGTAAAGGCAAGGGTTGAATAACACTAACGTAAAAATAGCAATAAAGTAAATGATAAGAAGCATGTGCTATAATATCAAATAAATGGAACATACAACATTCATAAATCGACCAAGCATAGAAGAAAGGGGATATGATTTGGGATACTTCCCTTGAATCGACTTGTTGGCAAATTGATCTCCCCCTTAGCTTTGAGCATTTTGTAAGATATGGTTGTAGACAAAGTCAGGATAGATAAGAGAAACACCAAGTAGACCACAACCGATAACTCTAAATATTTGGCATAGCTCTTGTTCTTGAATCTTCAAGGCCTTTATTACAACTTATCTTCCTTTGGTTTACTTCTTTAACCCTATTTCCTCCTCTTCCTTAACAGACTTCTTCTTTAAGGGACTTTTCTTGTGCAAGCAAAGCGGAGTTGTTCATTGAGAAATGTAAGAAATGACTCAGCAAAAACTATAAATTGGGGCACGGATCCCTAAAATCAAAAGTCATTTTTAGCTAACATCATTGGCCCGACCAAAGGTGTAGAAGAAATCAAACGTCATCGACATTGCCGATAATGTTAGCCAAAACAGGGGTGCTAAAGGGATGTCACCTACTACACCGATGACATTAGTTTTAAGTGGGCAAAATAGGAAGGGCTCGAAAGGACCAGGAGGCAGAGAAAGATGAATCTGATGATATGAAGGGCACCCACAACACATCTCTCACAAAGAGCTTGAAGCTAGCCCACCCTAATCGTGATGTATATGGATGCATATGTTTTAGAATATTAATGCGCCAACAAGAAATGATAAAAAGAAGTGTCAGTAAAGTGAATTTAATGTGAATATACTAAGTGTGAAACAACTTATACCCAACAAATAGTGTTGACACGATGTTGATTGATGGTCGTTACGGTGATTGCTTCTTTGGATTAGATGTAGATGGGACTCATGCATATATGAACACCAATGATCTTTGTTTGTGATGTGCCACTCTGGCTTTAGTATTATTGTAGTTAAGTAAACGGATAGTCGTCTTTCCTTGAAAGCAATGCCCACTTGTGAAGTGCCACTTTGGCTTTAGTAGTATTGTAGTTAAGTAAACGGATAGTCCTCTTTCCTTGAAAGCAAAGACCACCAAAACAGGTAAAATCCCCAATTTTGAAAGGATTTCGAGCTTACTCGATGGAAATGCTCCAATTCTGGTTGGATTTCAAGTTTGCCCCTGAACTGCAAAATCTCAGGAATGTTTTTTGGGGGTTTTTCATTTTTTTTCGGTGTATACTAGAATTCATTACTTAAACAAGGAAAAAAGTATACTGTGACGCTTAAAAATAACTCTGCTTAAATACATATACATGCACAAATATACGCACAGAAAAGGGTTCTTGTGTGCTTACCCTATAATACGTCTCTCTTCATAACTTTTTGAGAGTCCAGAGTCTTCATCGCCATCTCCAACACCCAAAAAACCCCTCGCCTGCTGAGCACCGATTCTTGCAATAGAAATATCCCTTCTCAAGTCCCCTTCTTTCCCAAAATTCCTCGCTTTAACCACTCCTTTTGCATCAATCCTCGCAATGTTATAAAATTGGCTGTGCCCATATAAACTCTCATCAGATCTAATAACCTCAATAGAACCAAGCCGAAAAACTGGTCGCTGCCGTCGACTAGAAATTATCTTAAATGCCGCCTTCGAAATTGATGAGAACGTCCGCATGGTAACATTAATTTGCCAAACCCTCCTCCAAAATAGTCGAAAATCAAACACTGGAAACCCTAATTCCGAAATTATGGTACTAAGTACGCATTTTTTATTTAAAAAATCATAAGCCTTTGAAACTAGAACGATGGAAAATTCTAGTTCAAAACCGAACCCTGCTTCAACAATTTGGGCACTGAAACGTCGAAATTTTAACTAAAAAAATATGAAACATTCGAATCTGCAACGCCTGCCTTGAATGGTGGAAATTTCCCAGCCTCTGCTCCAATAAACTGAAAAATGGAAATCCCCAAAACACTAATTCAAAATTAGGGCACTATAATCCCCAAATTCTGATTAAAAAATATTGTATAACCCTCCAAGCTGCACTGAATATGTCTTTAATTACAGAGCTAGAGGCCTAACTTTTTCAAAACAATACACTGAAAAACCCGTTGTTCTTCATGCATAGCATTCAGGCTTCAAGTTTGCAATGCGTTTCAACCACTGTTTTTTTGAACCAAAAAACCATAAAAAACCGACGTTCAGACTCGTTCAAATCTCAATTTCCCTGGACAATTATATATATATATATATGGTAATGGTAACCTGCGCATCAGCGATTCATTTTTTCCTATCGGAGAATGTGTCAAGCAAATATTTTTCTTGCAATTTATTTTGTATTTTGAAAAATGAAAAAATTTTAAAAATATATATATATATATCGGTTAAATAATAGTGATAAGAATTTTTTTTTTTAAAAGTAAATTCATTTATTTATTAAATGAAAAAAGGAAAAAAATGTTTCTATAAAATTTATTAATTTTTAAATTATATTTATATCATTTTATTATGTAATTGTACATTTTAAAAAAAATTAAAATTATAACCGGTATATATTAAATTGCCACAACAACTTTGTATGTAATCATAAATTTAAAAAATATTATATTTTTATTGTTGGATGTTTGTAGTGAATTGCTATTGTCATTTTCATGTAAAATGTTGATAATGATATTGTCTAAATTCATAATTATAGGAAGCTTTAAGAATCAATAATCCCGGTTGATTCTTTTGCACATTCAACCTTTCTTATTTGAGTTTTATTTGTGTCGACTCGAGATTGTAAAGTTTGTGTAGGTTTCTGAAGGAAACAAAAGTTTTTTTAATAAACAGAGAATTTGGGCAACGACTGCATGAGTATTTTAACGATTAATTAAATTTATACATGTTTATTACTAATTTGTATGAATTTGATGTTCTTTCTGTTTGCAACAGCGACTTCTCCTCTAAATGCAATTGTCAAATTATTGAGGATCATTGTGAACTCATCTGTATAATTCATTGTTTGTTTGTACACTTGTGTTATTTTGATGCTTTTTCATGATATTATTGATCCCAGCATACATATTTTGCTTGTTTTATTCCCTCAAACTCCAAAACACTTTGTGTTTATCTCAACGGTGACAACGTCCTACATAGTGTATTGTATTTATGTATCTGTGAATAAGGAAAGAATATTTTTGGTGACTTTAGGTCACACTTTTCATCTTTATATTTGTTGTCGCCACATGAAAAAAGTGTATTGTATTCTCATGTGGCTTCAAGCCTTCATTGTATTTTCTTAACTTTCAAGTGACCAAAGGCACCCAGTTATAACTTAGTACTTGTGCAAGTAGATTTTAATTCCCCTTCCATTAATGTAATTCAAATTTACATTATTAGGTGTGCCACCATGATTGAGCAACTATAAAGTCAACTTGGGTCTGTCAATGTGCTATAATAGAATATTATCCAGTATAGATCATTTAAATACACTCTTTTGAAGTTTTATTGAATAGTTTTTGTTATTTCCCCCCTATGTGAAAAGCAAAGCATCTACAAATATATTGTTCACCTTGTCCTCATTAACGCATATTTATACATTGGATATAACTAAATCTTTGAAAGTATAAGGCATTGCCTACAGTGAATTGTAAGCATGTTGTTGGGATAATTTTTCAAGGACTCTAAGATTTTATCAATATTTAGAGATAAATGGTTTAATAGTTTTAGTTTCTAGTTAAAAGCATTCAATTATGCAACTCATAATGATCTTGATGGGTAGGCTCATATAACTATGCATATTTAGAATATTATTGTACCTTGCTCAAAGGAGTGTACTTTGAAGCTTTGTCAACAAGATGAGAGGCACTCTGTTAGGTTTATCTAGTAATAGAGTCTTCTTGTTGTTTGTTGTTTTTTGCTTTGCCAATGAAAAGTATAGTTTTTTTGAAATTTTATGAATTTTAATGGCTCTAAATCAACATTGGCACTCTCAACCCTTTGTTCTATTCTACTAAAAAATTTAAGGATCATATACCTTTGAAAAAATAGGGTACATAACCAAAAGAGGGAAGTACATTAACGATCCAAGTTAAACAATTGTCAATGATCTTTGTAATAACATGAATATTTCATTACAAACTAGTAAAGCTTGTCAATATCTCTGTGTCTAAATTTCTAAAATTGCTATAACATGTTTATTATGTTTGGATTTAACTTTGGTTAGTTTATTATCAACATATATTTAATTTTATTAGAATATCAAATACAAATTTTAAAAAACTTATTCCATGTTTTAGAATTATGTTTCAACTTTGTATAATAATTATGCAAAGGGCTTGAAATTTACATGAATAACTTATATAAACTTTGTTGTTAAATATGTGGTTATCAAGAATTCATTTATTGATTTTAACAATGGCTAAGAATGTGTTTGTAAAAATAATTTAAAATGTATATTATAATGATTTCTGATAACCAAAAACTCTTTTGTAAATGATAGAATTAAAGACATTACATTGACAAAAAAATATACAATATAATATAATTTACATAACTTTTCTAAAAAAATAAAAAAAACTTTTTTAGTCAAATTATATAAAAGTTTATGATCAACACATGTAGTTGCTAAAATAACACATGTAGCTGCTAAAATAATACTTGTTATTTGATCTCACTCTGGGTTCATGCTTTGTCTTCCAAGTTCTTATCACTTTTACGAATTTAATGTTCTTTCTATTTGCAATGACCACTTATCCTCTTAATGCAATTATAAAATTACTCAGGATCATTGTAAACCCATTTGTAGTTAATAATTCACTATTTCCCCTATACATTTGTGACAATTTTGGCTCTTGTTTATAAAAATCATGATCTTAGCTTATAAATTTTGGTTATTATGTTCTTTCAAACTCCAAAACGCTCTCTATGCATTTTTAAGTTTGGTCACTTTTGACAATCTCCATAATCCACATTGGTCATGATCACACAACCTCACAGTAATGGAGTTCATGGATTCATTTTTCACTTTTAGCAATTAATTTCCCCTGTAGACTATACAAACACATTGGTTTTTATCCATGCACCTTTATCTATGTTTTCTCTTTATCACGACCCGAGTGATCTGTCACAATATGCCTTCATAATTATCTTTCCTTGACTTTTTTTGTGACCATTTATACATCAATTCAGATTGAAACACATGGTGAAATCTAATAGCTTCATAATCACTAAGTTCACGAAGTAGCTTTAAATTTTTGAATGACTTTCATCAATAAAACATATATGCATTGCCTTAATAAAAATTCTAAAAATGAAAAGACAAGTGGCAATAGTTTATAGGTCACGGCTTAACCACTAGTAGAATTTGGCAAACAAATGACTACGTGACTAAAAATTTTAGTCATGACAACTAAAAATAACTAAATTCTACTAATTTTTTGCAACACATCTATAAATGACTAAATAAATGACTCATTTGATTGTTGGGTAAAAAATACAACTAAATAATTAGTCACACAAATAAAAATGACTAAATAACTAGTCACACAAACAAAAATTAAACAATATGATATTAAAGTGGGTAATTAAAAAAAAAAAAAATTGGAAAATTATTGGCGGGAGTGGGTTGTGATGCAATCAGTGTTAATAGCAAATTGGGAAATTGTTGGCGAGAGTGGGGAGTACAGTAGAGTGTAGAATTTGATAGAGGTAATTTGATAGGGGAGTGGGGAGTACAATTGGCATTATTTGTGCAATGCACCTCTACAAACAGAAGGAATGTTTGTTAAAATATTAATGGAGTTGGAGCCAACCAGAGAGGGATTGTGTGCTAATTTGATGGCATGAGGAATTTGGGGTTTTAGCATATAAGTATAGTAGTTACTTACATGGGGTGATAAAGCTTATTTGGAAAGGACCTGGAGACTTCTAAAAAGGCGAGCAAGGAATTCAAAGTTTGCTGCAACAAATTTGAATTCGACAAGGCCCTCTACAACGAAGTCAAATTTAGGGACACCCTCTGTAATGAATTCAAATGTAATTCAAAACCCTCATTACATTAAACACAAAATCTATAGCTTTTTGATTGGCAACTATATTTATCTAGGAGAACAAAAATAGTGTGTTATAAGAGATGAGTTACATAAATAGGAGGGTATCTTGTCATAAGACATTGACTACCATGTAGCAATTTGAAGTTCTCAAGATTGTGAAAGAATTAGATGCTTTTATTCATTCTATAATCAATACAATGTAGTGACCATATCTTGAATTTGTCTATTTATGTTCCATATTATCATGCATATATGGTATTAATTTCTAATTTTGTAACCAATTCACCAACCTAATCCCTAAGGCCCCTTTTCATAATTAGTTTGTTATTGGTTGGTGTAACTTACAGTAGTTACATAGGTAATTGAGTACCAAAACCATACAGGTAATTCTAATTTTAGCATACTATTTTTTCATTAGTTTCCTCAATGCAATTTGGAGCATATGGGAATTGAACTCATAACATGCATCCAAATTTCAATTCCTTTGATCACTTTGACATTAAACCATGGGCTCATGTCCCTAGCCTAGACCTCAATACTTGGGTAACATTGTGTGCAAGCTTAATCTATTAATTACATGGAATCCTAGAAGATGGTCTCATATGGCACATTTGAAAGTTATGCTAGTTCATCAAATCAATGTGGTCACCAAGCTATTTTAATTGATACTATATGCCCACACATGGGATTATATCAATTGTTGGAACAAATCATCTTATCTCAACATGTTAATAATTTATGGTAGTAAGTAATGCTCAAAGTTACAACAAAGAATTCATTAGCCTGTTTGTTAATGTTTGTGTATTCATTAACATTGCCAAGATTGCCATATGTTTAAATGTTTGTGGTTCATCAATAGAACAAGCATAAATTTTGTGTTCCATTGCTAAAGCATTTATTTAGTTGTCATCTATATAAGGAAGGCCCTCAGTAAAACATGGATAAAAATAACATTTGTTTATTTCCAGTCATCATGGTCTTCTTTTATGCACATTGTAGATGACATGTAAATTGAACATAAGTCTACATGATCAACAAGATTTTTAGAATTACAACATGCTCCTATAAATGCAAACAAATATTATACAAACACCCCAAAGTTTTCTTATCTTTGTGTATTAAAATTTGAGCATTATTGTTTTTTTGAACTGCAACAGATATTTTTTAAATTAGAAATATAAATGGTGAGGTGCCAGTAATAAATAGTTTGTAGCATATACTTTTAATCTCTACCTCTTGCACATGGGCATCAAAATGAGGGCAAAGTATTTGTTATGTTTCCTACTAATTAGCCATTGATAGCTGAGAATCCTACAAGTAAAAAATGCACAAAACTAACGACAAATATTTATGTAGAGGCAGAACATCTGATTATGTAGAGTGATGCCCAGCTGTATTTCTTGAATATGAATTGCTGCAGAGTGCTCTGTATCCTGTAGAGTGCTCTAATTCTAAATATGTAGAGTTCTTTGTATCCTAATTATGTGAAGTGCTCTAAATTTTGGGTAAGTGCTGAAGAGTGTTGAAGAGAACGAGTTTACATGTATTAGATCCGGAGTAAGTTGAGTTTTTCAGATTTTTTTTTCTTGAAATAGGAAACTAAATTAATACTAAAATGCAGAACATTACAAATGGATTAATGTCAAAGGTTGACTACTAATCAGTACCATGCATATGATGAGAGAGTAGTCGATGAGAGGGACATAGACAAATATCCATGTCTATGTAATGACTGTCTTGGTGTAAAGGTGAAAAAAAGAAATGTGATTTATCGACATATGATAAGATATGGGGATAGTGGTATAAGCCCTTGGGATTACAATTATTATGAATATATGATATAATTGTAGAGTGTGAGAGATGAAGAGGCAACAAACATAGATGAAGTGGCACCAAACATAGATGAAGAGGCAACAATGTTAGATGAAGGGTTTGAGTTGATAGATTGTTGAATGAGGGTCTAAACAATGATTAGGCCAAGTTGATGGAGGATGCTTTAAAGCCTGTGTATGCTAATTTCAAGTTAAGTCATTTGACAACAATCATTTGAATTCTTAACTTGCAAGTGATGATTGGTTGGATAAATGAGAGTGTGGATAAGTTATTGGCATTATTAAGTTCATTGTTACCACCTGACTCCACATTGCTAATAAAACAAAGTCAATGTAAAAATCAAATCACTAAGTTAGGCGTAGGGTATGAAAACATCCACACATGTGTGAATGGTTGTGTATTATTTCACAATAATCTTGCAAGTGAGAGTGAATGTCCAAAATGTCATGAAGCGAGGTATAGACAAGGGTTGAAATCAGTTGTGGTTCTTAGAAAGGTTCTTCACCACTTTTCAATAATCCTATGATTACTCTGAATGTATAGGTGCAAAGACATTGTTGAACTTATGCAATGGCATGCCCAAAATAAGAGCACCGATGGAAAACAATGACATGTGCATGATTCTAAGATGTGGATGGAATTTGATAACAGATGGCCTAATTTTTCTCAAGATCCTTATAATATAAGGTTGGATTTGGCTCTAGATGGGGTGAACCCATTCTCAGATCAAAGTACTAAATGGTCAACTTGGCCAGTGTTTTTAATAAATTATAACTTGCCTCCATGGTTAGCAACTAAACCATTTTTCTTAATGCTATCATTGATTATACCAGGAAAGAAAAGTGTGACTTCAAATACAATCAATGCTTATCTAGAGCCATTATATGATGAACTAATGAAATTGTGGAAAGGAATTGAAGTAATTCAATCTTTAAGGGATACTCATTCAATCAAATTAACTCTAAGAACTTATTCATTGTTTATGATTCATGATCTTCTTGCATATAGCACATTGTCTGGTCTCACTGTTCATGGATACGATGGATGTCCTGCTTGCAACTTTAAAGATTTTGTGAGGCACTCAAGAAGTTTGTGTAAGTTTATTTATTGTGGAAATCCTGCTTACCTTAAAATGGATCATCCATATTGTTGACAAAAAACACGTTTTAATGGTCAAGAAAAGAATCAAGAAACACCATTGCTAATAACGGGTGATTACATTATTGAGAATGGATAAAAGAGAATGTCATTTATAATTGAAAATGATGGGAATTTTGGTATTAGATATGATCCATGTAATGAAAGTGGTGTAAAACGGTTGTGCATATTTTATAAGTTACCATACTTTAAGGATATAACCATTAGGCATAATATTGACTTTATGCATATTGATAAAAATATAGCTTGCGTTATTATTGAAACTCTTTTTGGTACTTTTGAGACTATTTCATCACACGGAGACTTTAGACAACTAAAGATTCATCGAAATCTTTGGGTTAAAAATTATGATGATGAAAAATATAGAAAACCTAGTGCTCCTTATGTCTGGATAAAGGAACAATGTGCACAATTCTTACAGTTGATGTCTCAGACTTGCTTTCCCACTGGATATATAAGTAGTAGTATTAGAAGCCAAACTGACATTAATAGCTTAAGAGGCCTCAAGACCCATGACTATCATGTCATAATCAAGAATATTTTACCTATTGTGGTAAATATATCAAGTTTGGCAAACGGGCCAAGATTGACAATTATAAGGTTGGCCTTAATATTAAAGAGAATGAATTTACATGTATTAGATATTTTGAACTTTGATAGTTTGAGGGAGGAGGTTGTTGAAGTCCTTTGTCTATTATAATGGGAATTTCCACCAACAATCTTTAACATTTCTATACATCTTTTGATACATCTAGAATATGAACTAGAGCATTGTGGCCCAGTAAGAATGACATGGATATATCCTATAGAATGATATACGAAGGTTTTGAAAAAATTTATTCATACTAGGGCAAAACCGGAAGGCAACATGTCTGAGAGATATTTAATGCAAGAGGCCATGGGATTTTGCAAAAAATATATGAAGGATTTTAAAAATGTCGATCGACATGTATGGGATGATGATGAAGATGAGAGAGTTGTAGGTGAAATATTAGAAGGCAATGGATGTCACTTCAAGTTATCACATCAAGAGAAAAGTGTAATACATGCCTATATTCTTCAAAACACATCTTCGTTTGATAAGTAGCATAGGTAAAACAACATTTACACAATAATTTATTTACTCAATTGCATTTACATATTTATATTATTAATCTTACTATTTGTACATTAATATTCTATGTAGAAAATATGAAGAAGAGAATCAAACTTGGATGCAACATCAACCTCAAAAGCGCAGACATCATGATTTAATTGGAGGTGATTCTTTTCCAAATTTTGAAGAATGGATTGCTAATGCAATCAGTGATGCAAAAGAAGAAGATCAAGATATAACAATGGAGGAAAGTGAGATTTCACAATCTTTACATTTATGGGCTATGTATTTTGGTGGAATATGGGCCTATGGTAGTCATTTACGAGTGGAAGAAAAAGACAAAGGAAAGACAAATTGTGATTGTGTTGTTAGTGTTGAATTTCTTCACGAAATTGAGAAGAAATTTTATGTTGGATTCATCCAAGAAATTATTCAAGTGGATTTTGGTGAAAAGAGTCCTATATTATTAAAATGTAAGTGGATCCGACCATCCATAGTATAATTTGATGAGTATGGATTTATATGCTCAAATACACGACAATTTTTATTATAGATGGATGAGCCATGTGTTTCCCCTCTTCAAATTAACCAATAAATTCTACTTGATGATGTAAGAAGCCCAGGATGGTCGTATTTCATTCAAATAAAGTCTCGTTTGAAACAAAAATTAATGAAAGTTTTCGATCTAATGCCTGATGGGCAATATGTTAATTTATAAGAAACATTTGAAGAAGTGGATGAAGATGATGATGGAGTGTTTGAAGAAGAGATTTTGATTACCAAGGAAGAGATTGGGAGAGAGAATGTATTGCATGTCACAGATGAGGATCAGGAAGAAAATCAAGCAGATGTAGACATGAGTGATTAGGAATCTGATCTTGCTGGCAATGCAGATGATTATGATGATGTTTTGTCACCTTAACTTGTTAGCTTGTCACCTAAACTTTGGTTATATGCATGGTGTAATTTATTATTGAATGTAATGAAGATCTGAGTGTAAGTGTGTTTATTCGCTGTTGTTTTACTGATACATTTTTGAATGTAATCATCATTATTTTGTTGGTACAATGTATACAAAACATGAGATGTTCACTACTGATTTGAAGTGCATTTAAAGTTAGGTTTAATCATTATTGTTGGTTTTCTTACTTTGGTTGAAATTGATTTTTTTATTTAGAATATAATTTCTTTTGTCTTATATGTTTTCTAGATGCTAGACTTTTCTAACTTCTCTAGAACTACTATATATGAAAAGAAGCAAGCAAGGTCTAAAGGTATCAAATAATGCAATAAGATACCTGTGAAAGTAAAAAACTCTTTAAAATCTTGGCAATAAATTGTAATCATTTCTATGATATTTGGATGGCTTTAGTTTGTAATACAACTTCTAGCCTCCACATGCATTGAATATTCTTGTGTGAAGGAAACAATAATGAACATCTGTGATTTAATAATACATATAGATATCTTAACATTAGGTGAAAAAAATATTTAACTTGTACTATTAAACAATTTGTGTGAAAAGACAAGTAAAATTCCCTATCATGCTCTCCCTTACTATTATGCCCCCTAACTTTAGTACTGTCATACTGTTCTGGATCATGCTATGTTTTACTGCTTCAATTGTCCCATTTTGACATCAATGGCAAAGGTGTTGGTCAATTAACCCCCTAACTTAAATCTCCTCATCAGCTTGTAGTGCGAGAACTTTAAAAGACTGGAACCAAAACAAGAGGTTAATGATGAAAATCCTCAAGGTACAAGGGTTCCATACTTAGGCAAAATTTTGAAAAATGACAATCCCTATGTTAGAACCTCCAAAATTTGTCTAGTTTCATTATCATAACTAGCCTTGAGCCCAATGACTAAAGCCTTGATTCCTATGCTAAAAGTTTCTCTACCTGACTAAGCCTCCTCATTACAAACAAAGAAATGATCTCTTAGGTTTGACTGAGATTGAAAACTAAAACTAAGAGACCGCAAAATTAATAAATTATTCAATATTTTCAATAAAATGATATCTAAAATACTGTATTCATAATATATCCCTATATTCCCACCTAAAATATACAAAAAATCCAATACCGCACTACTGAAGCAATCAATAGAGGTATGTGTGGGATGGTAGGACATATAGGTCAATGTACAAATGCTTACCACAATACCATAGAAACCAAATATGAATAGCGAGGGGTAGCAGTGAGAACATGCTAACATCTAAAGTAAACTACAACCCCATAAGGCGTAAATAGTGACACTATGGTATGGTAGTGAATAATCACTTAACCACTAGAATTAACCTGCCATCCTTCAGGAGTCCAAAGGGGTGTGCACAGGGTGGTGCTATGAGATTGTCTGACTCATTGTCCCGTAGCAATCAAAGTGAAGGTGTGTGGTATAATAGAGAGAGTAAATGCTAACTCTACCATACCACTACCCTACAACGGTCTTGATATGATAGAGTGGTACTGCAGTACAAGCTATAAAAACATTTAAATCATCAATGACAATGATTACACCTATGAACATGAACCGTTTGATTTCTCAAGATCAAAGGCATGTATCAAACATTAAATATGGATATATTATGAGATATTTTGCATGAATTGACATTAATAGTGAGGTGATCGAGCTCAACGAAAAATATACATGGGATTCGATGACATTTTTGTAATCATTCACACAGCTCAATGTATCAGAGGTAAGGGAGTTCAAGGAGGAGGACTCTACAACAATTATTTCACTAGGTAAGTTCACAAAACCCTCTATAGCAAGTGTATAAGAACTAAATTTGCTCAATTATACAAGTAGACACTTAAATAAATCAAGTAGGAGTAAATTCTTCATCATGCCACCCAAAAGAAGTGAACTTGTGAGTAAGAAGGAAGAAGCCACAGCCTCTAAAATGAAAAAGAAAACTTTACAACAATCCATGGTTGATGTGTTACCCAATTTAATAGACAAAGGATTCAAAAAGGTGTTTAGAGATGTAGCTCACAGATGTAGAGACCCAATTATTCCTATTTCAGGGTGGGATTTGTTTTAGTAATTCTATGATAAGAGGGATGGTAAGATTCCAGTTTCAAATCCTTGGACCTTAGACTTGGCCAAACAAATAGTCCTAAACATATTGATAGATGTTGAGTTTATCAGAGTATTGTCACAACATTACCACTTGGCTACTAGGACTATAAGAATGCCAAATGGCTCACCATTAGTGGTATTAACTAAATCAACAATTGTAGAGTGTTTCATGTTGAATAACCAAACCATCACCAAGATTGACCTAGATCAAAGTGAAGAAGACTATATGACATTGAGAAAAACCTATAGGAGTGATGAAATTCCTCTGCACATGAAAAGGGGTACAAACAATAAAAGGATACCTATTTTCCCTTCCAATAATGAGCCATTTGTCATAGAAGACTTTCAAGTCTATTTTAAAATAACTTATTTTGCTTTGTGCCAAGTGCTTGGGATTGATGCTTAAGAGAAGATTCTAATCAATCTCATGATGATGGCAATGAGGATTCAAAACCCTGAAGTGAATGTTGAGTATGACTTTGCTACTCTAATTGAGAAAGGGCTACATGAGGGATTCTTACAAGTGAGAGAAAACTTGGCCCCTATCACTTTCAAAAATTATTCCTTGTTGTGTCATTTAATATTGTATTAGAACAGAGATAAATGGACTAAGAGGATGTGTTTGGGTATGACTAACCAACAAGGAAACATGTTACCCATGCAACATTGGTGTTACATCTGGGATACTAGATGTAGGAATAATGATTATGTGACATTTCATGATGATTTTTTAGTAAGGTTTATGGCCACTCTTGGTCACATTTCACCAAGATTGCTCATTGATATCAAAAAAATATTAAGACCCTTAGCATTGAGGCTAGAACAGGGACATACCCATAATTTTGGTGACTGGGTCTTTCTATCAGACCAAACAATGATAAGAGTTTATGGGTGTCCTCAAGCCCGACACATTCTACCTGAGTTTGTTTCTCTTAGAATTGCATTTGTGGAATCTATGTGGCAAATGTTATGGATGGAGCAGGATGTTATGAAGAGGTAGAAAAAGGGGACATTCCTACCTGACTTAACTGTATGTGGGGAATTGTCCATTGGCTCTAATACTCTATAAGAGCTACAAAGTTATTTGAAGGTAAGGTATTCTTTTAAGTCACGAGGGGAAAGGGTCTTTGACTCTAAAGGACATATAAACTTTGTAAGGCAAACATTACTCACTGGAGCTTGGATTGCCCATGAGGTTGATTATGAAGAAGATGTAATAAGAAATTGCCTTACCCCTCATGAAGTGTTTTAGAGGAAAAGGAAATCATAAAAAGATTTGAGGAAAAGAAAAAGAAGAGAGACACTGAATTCCTATGTTTTTATGTGGAAGAAGGGGATCCTCTTAAGAAGATCAATTTGATAATTGACAACTTTGAAAGGTTATATGTTCAACTAGAAAAGGAACTTGAAGAGCAGTCTGCAAAACCCACCAAGTTGCCCATCAAGAGGCCAAGTGGTATTGTGATTGAAGAACCATTTCCAGACACTATTACAGTACAATCAGAATCACCTCCAGAGCAATCAAAGCTTAAGAAGCAAAAGACACATGAAGTACCCCATTAGTGGCATATGAAGTAAGTGAAGAGGTGGGGAATACAGAGGAGGTAGGCAATGTGTTAATGAATTTGGGAGATGATGATGAAGTAGATCAACCACTACCTAAACTTGCAACTGAGGCTCATAAACCAGACGAAAGGGTGGATGTGCATGCACATAATGATCAATAGATGCATGATGATGAAAGAGTGGTAGTTTCTCTTAGGTTTATTGAAGATGATGAATTTATCCAGACCCTTGAGTTTAAATATTTTTGAATCAAGGTAAAAATGAGAGAATTTGAAGAGAGACTCCAAATTAATAAGATGGGTACTGAAGAGTCCTAACATGATCAGATTGTTGGTCAAAACTTTGAGGAGATTAGGATCAATTAAATTAATATTAGCCCACAAGAGGCCAAAAAATTGGTATTGGAGAGCAACATACTTATCTTTCCTGGGATGGAGTTAAAAAAGATATTCTTACTGGATCAAGTAAGAAGCCAAGAAGATGCCATGTTGATTTTTGAATTGAATTCAGATGAGGGAATGAGTCGCACAGGTTACAATCCAAGAATTGAAACCCTAAAGTTTTAGACAAAGCAAAAAAGAATAGAAAAACCAATATTGCTTCATGTTGTATAAAAAATGAGAGGGACTACCATGGTAAAGACACTTGAAGACACATCAGTATTAGAGACAGCTACTATGACAATACACTCAGCAATATTTGCTAGGGCTATAGTTAAAGGTATAGAGCTTAGATTGGTAGAATATGAGAAAGCACAGACTGATCTGAATGATGAAGTGAATAGGTTATTCATAAAAAATGTGAAATTGAAAGAGTAGTTGAAGGGATTAGGGCCTTCCCAAAGCACAAAATTAACAATATACTAGCCCCCTGCCATCCAAATTGATACAGGTGCAATCACTGTTGAACAAGTAAATGTGTTAAAACAAGAAATTCATAAGTTGAAAAAGATTAATGAAGAAACAAAGGAGCAAAGAAACAAACCCTCAGGGTATTGGAAAAGATCTTGGAGCATAGGGTTAAACTAAATATGGACAGATTGGAAAATGTGTATGAATGTTATGTCTCCTTGTCACAAGCAGTTGATTAGATGAAGGCACATGTACTTATATTGGACCCCTTATTCAAGAAATAACAAACTATACATCGCACCTTAATAACTTTGTGCAAAATTTTAGAAAAGAGTGTTGAGGCTCCCATAGGTTTAAAGCCTATTGAGCAAATGGTTGGAATGGTCATAGATGAATTTCAATACATATATGGAGAAGACCAAAAGATTAAAGCAAGAATGGATTCTTTTCACACACTAAAGTAGTGGTTCATGCCTAATATACTAAGGGATGATGATCAAGTAAAAGGCTCCAAAGATTGGATAGATGAGTTTAGCCAAATTATTCCCAACTACCTCACTCATTTATAAAAGGATGGTGAGATAAATCTTCATAGCCTCAATTTAACCTTGGATGGAATAATTGCATTGGATGCTGCATACCCAAAATTCATCAGGGACGCTAGAGGGTTATTAAATAGTAGATGGAAGAGTCACTTGGCCAACACACCAAATATCTAGGAGTACAAATGGCCTCATGATTACACAGTGTACCAATGGGAGCAAACATATCTAGCTCCCCTAGAAGAATGGGTTTTGTAGTGAAGTATTAAGCCTTGGAGATACTATCATGGAGAGAGGACCTTGCCAGATCTAAATGATCATGGATACCTTACGATGACTAAAGGACTTTGGTATCTTACAAGTGCTCTAGACTTCAACATCTGATCATTTCTCATCTTTCATTGCTTTTATGTAATCATGTGTAAACAACGATAATTAAGACTTTTTAATTTATGTTAAAAGTAGGTAATTGAAAAGACACTTTTTGACATGTAACGGTTTGAAGCTTGTCATTTCCCTTACTCACCTATAAAAGGGAAACCAAGACCGAATGATAATCATCAGTAGGGGAGTCAGTCTAGACAAAAAAATTAAACGTATTGTAAATTTTTTTTGAAGATCAATAGAATGAAGTTATAATTGGTGGCCAAATTTTGGTTTCAATTATTTGTTGAAGTGAATTAATGAATGTTATCTTGTTGTCTCCAGTTTGATCTTTCCTTGTTATTTAAATCAATATATCAAGGGTAGATTTTGTTCATCAAAACACATTTGTTGTCTTTGTATGGTTAATTTGCTGGTTCCTTCAGGGAAAGATTAAATTCCTTTAAGTAAATCATAGTAACCTAGGGAGAATAATTGGGATCAATAAGAAGAGTCTAGTAACTACAATCTTGCACGTTTATACAAGGTACAAACATCCCAATTGTCAAATATTTAGAATTTTAGCCAGAAGGACACATGTCATTTTGCATTCTTGACTCCATTGCCCAATAAGTAAAGGCACTGATCATATTTATAATAAAAATAATATTTCAAAAAAAATCTCATTTATACATTTTGAATTTATGTAGTAGGAGTAGGAATAGGAGTTAGTTTTTATCGATTTCAATCCCTCATGCCAGTACAAAATAGATTATGAGCGGATGAATAAGTTGAAGAGATAATAATTAAATAAACCCTCTAAATTTGTGTGAGGATATAATCTACTTAATTATCACCATTTAGTTTTGGAAGAGTTTATATTTATTGGTGATCAAGGTACACCTGCCTAGGCCTAGCAGACCTGAAGAGTAGGGAATTACAACCATCTTGGTTGATTTTGTTCATTGGCCAAAACATTGCTAAACTTGATCATAGAACATGGCATACTCTTAGGGTTTACAATATGCAAATTTTTAAACCAACACCTTAGGACCAAGACAAAAAAGTATAACTCTCCTTCTAAAGACTAGAAAACTAAGAAATCCCAATAGTGTTACCAAAGTCATCATGTCTTCTGATCATTCTAGGGTTTTATATTTTATTTCCCCAACAACCATTTCTCGAATGTTGAATGTAGATGTCTCTAATCCCTCAGAATGGTAAATTTTAATGCATTTTTTTTAAAGCAAAAGCCCATTTGATGTCCAGAATCTAAGATTCAAACTCATATTCCACTGTTGTTCTAGTGATTCAAGTTGTTAATTTATACATTATTGTTTGTTTGGACTTTAGGAAATGAGGAAAAAGACTTTAAGGCACAAATTAGATGATAGTGATCATAATGCTAAAATTTCAGTGACAGATTACGAGCACTTTTGTAGAGAAAATGTGGCCAAGAATAATGAATATTTATCGCATCTTGGTCTTGACAAATAGGCAAGTTGTAAATCCACTAAGTAGTATATTATTTACTTAATAGTGTTTAATAAAATTTTATACTCAAGAAATTTATGTATATAAGACATAATATGATTTTTTTTTTGTTTTATAGGCAAGAAAAAGAGTGCAAATAAAATGCATAGAAAAAATAAAAGGAAAGAAAAGATACAGTGTCACAAACTCATAGAAGCCAATGCATTTATGATTCAATAAATGATGTTGGTGAAAAGAATAGTTGTGATGATGTGTACCCTGATATAGCACAGGGTGATGTGTAGCCTGGTATAGCACATGGTGATGTGTAGCTTGATATAGCACATGGTGATGTGCAACATGATATAACACATGGTGATGTGCAACATCATGATGATCTCTTAGCACAAAGTCTAAGAGAGATTATTGAAAAACATGAGAGCAAAAGAAAAATAAATTTGTAGATGATTTATTCAAGATTAAAAGATGTGTTTGAATTTAAATCTGTAGAGACTAGTACTGATCTACCTACTCATGCCACACCTGATGTGGCCAAGGGGCATGAAGTTTTGGTTAATGAAAGTCATGAAGAGAGATCGCTTGCATCTACAACTTTTGATGGAACTTGTGGATCAATCAGAAATATTGGTAGTGGTTTAATAGAAGATGTGTCTACTTTTGTTAAAAGAAAAATATTGAGTCAAGATTTGTACAAATTTATAAAGAGGAATGCAAAAAAAATAAAATTAGAAGGCAAGAAGCCATTCTTAGTTGAGGTATCAAGAGATGGTGAGGCCATTGGGCCAAATGCTGCAAGGTGGGCCTCCGAGTTGGGTGTAAGATGTAGGGCCCAATTGGATATTTGCAAATCAAATTTTGTAGTGCAAGATCCACAAAATGTGGAAAATGTTATAAAAAAATGGAAGTTTCTTTTGAGACTACTGGTGGATAAATCTCTAAAAAATATTACAAGAAAAAGATGAGACTTTTGATGAACAATTTTGGATACAATTATAGAAAAATAATCATGGATGGAAAAGAGAGGTTATACTCCACTCTATCTCCCAAACAGTGGGAGGCATTAAAAGAAATTATGCATTTTGAAGAATATTTGACAAAGAGTAATAGAGGCAAGAGAGCAAGAGATAATGTGAGGGTTGGATATACATTTGGCTGAGGCGGATTACAAGCCAAAATGGACAAATTTGGAGTAAGTGTATGGATTTTTGGTTCAATTTATGTTGTCATATTTATTTCAATTTTTTATTGAACTAACTATATGTTGAAATTGACATTGTATTTTAGGTGGAAAATAATAATAGAGAAGTAGGTGCAGAAGATATTGTCAGTTATATGACATCACTAGATCCGAGTAAATATAAGAGTAGGATGAAGTGAAAATATAGGTTTGTCAATAGAGATTTCATAGCCATTTGTTAGATGCCTAGTAAGAGCCTCTCCAGATTATGTCAACTCAAATTAAGGGTACCAACATGTAATAATTTGCATATATAGTCTCATCGAGAAAGTTTTGCAGTTGGTTACCTTCATTAAGCCTATAGTTTCTACATGGAATGAGCATAATTCCATAGATTCAGATGAGGTAAGAGGCTCTATTGATCTCATTTCTTCTTGTTTGGCAATTATGTATACAAATGCCTCTTAATATGTGTTGGTCCCCAAAAATGTCACTCATTTTTGGAACAACATATGAGTTATCTTAGTCCTACAGGACCAAAATTTCTCTCTTCCCTCCTCAAAATTTGTTCTGAGCTTTCAAATTCCTCTTTTTTTTCAAGCTTTCCAGAAATCTACGGACTCTGTAGGCTTGAATCTATGGACTCTGCAGGCTTGAATCTATGGACTCTGTAGGAAGAAAATCTATGGACTCTGCAGGAAGAAAATCTATGAAATCTGCAGGCCAAGTTCTGCGGGCTTCACAGGTTGATTTCTACGGACTCTGCAAATATGTATCTACAGACTCAACGTGCTTGAAATTGGCAGGTTCAATAGGTTCAAAGGATTTTGCAGGCAAGTTCAGTCAAAAGAATAAGCTTCTAACACTTAGTCATTTTCAGAATTGGTTCAGCGCCTCTGTTCAATCAAAAGAGTTCAATCAACAAATGATAAAGGACAAAGGCTTAAACCATTGAACTTTGAACCACTTTGGTTCAAAGGTTCAATGGGTTCAATGACCAAGTTGGTTCAACGTGCTTGGTGCAAAAGAACAAAGGACTTAGCCAAATAACGAAGGATGAGCCTATTGAACAATTGAACCGTTGAGAACCAAAGTTGGTTCAATTGGTTAGTTCAATTGAAAGGTTCAAGGGGCTGCCCCAAATCGAAAAAAGCAAGTGCCCTTATGGAGGGCAGGAAAGCATTGGTTCGAAGGTAAAAAAAAAGACAAAATTCCTTTGGATTTGTTCAAAGGTCCAAAAGGAACAATTCTTTTAGACTTTTTGTCCGAAGGAATTCACCTGGAGAAAAAGTTTGAAGAAACAGGAAAGAACGAATGACTGAGTAATAAGAAACTTTCCTTCAAAAATTTTGTCTGAAGGAATTCTTTCAGGCTTTTTGCTTGGCGAAAAAAGCCCATCGAAGAAGTAAGAACCCACCGGGGAAGTTGAAGCCTGAAGGACAAGTACCCTTGCGAGGGGGGCACCTGACATCAGAGAAAGGACCGTTTTAAAAGCCCAAAGGGACACCTTCCCTTCAGGACATTCCAAATGCTGAACAAAGATGCAGAAAGGAACTTCCACAAACTTAGACAAAAAAGGGCCTCAATGGATGAACCATTGAACCGTTGAACCAAAAGGTTCAACAGTTCAAGGTTCAAAGGTTCAACCAAAGCTTAGAAAGATAAAAGGAAGCAATGTTTGAGCGAGACACAGAATAAACCAATGAACCGATTAAACTTGAATTGAAAGAGTTCAAAGTTCAATGGTTCAAAAGTTCAAAGGCGGCCTTAGTCAAAGAAAAAGTGGCACACAAGTGGTTCAATAGATGGTTCAACCAAGGGCCAAAGAAGCGATTGAACCAAGAAGTGATAGAACAAAAGAGACAGAATGAACCAATGAACCGATAAACTTTCAATGGTTCAACAAGTTCAAGGTTCAACCTGAATCAAGTGATCGACTGAAAAGAGAGCCCGAAGACTCAAAAAGAGAAGATCGATGCAAAGGACCATAAATGTCTTCGAAAGAGTTATTTCTAATAGGTGGAACATTGGATCCAATAGACTTCTGAGCGCTCCAAACCAAGGATGCAGCCTATTTTCTTCCATGAAGTAAAGACAAATATGCAAAGGACCAGGCAGTCCATATTAAGGAGGAGACATATCAAATGAAGGGACACGCCATAGTTATGGCAACACACTGTTCTCAGCATGGTCTCTCCAGACAAAAATGGAGACGCATTGAAGATGCTAACTGCAGCATGGGCTATCCCATAGAAAAAGGCACCAATCCTTGCGTAGTTGCTATAAGATTGTAATATCTCTCATTTTTAAAAGAGACTTTTCATTTTACAAGAGCGAAACTCTGCCCATTTTGAAAGAAGACTGAGACTTTGAGCTCAGGTTGTAATTTCATTTTCATTTTTATCTGAATGAGAAAGGAGGTTTTTCACATACTTTGTGCTGTTTTGACTTGTGTCATTTTAGAAGATCGTTCTTACGTCTGTCTTTTGAAGGTGTCCTTATTCATTTAATTTGGTAAGTAGAATTAGTGAAGGTAATAGGGAAGTGCCCTGAAACCAACTCTGGGAAGACTTTGTGCTTTCACATTTGCTTTCAGTGTGTGTTTTTCTTTTATTTTTGTGTTGAGGATTCTAAGGTGACTTTGTGCCCCCATTATCCTTTGTGATATACTCTTTGGACAGTTGAGGTGGAAACTTTGTGTTCTGCTTCAACCTGCTGTTACTACGCCCCTTTTGGTCACTGGTTATTTTACTATTTGAAAGAAACTCCTATTGTTTCCTACAAGAACACTTCTAAAATAAGAGAAGTGCCTTCAGTGTTTACACCAAGATTTTGTCCTTTGTTTGTGTGCATCATCTCTGAAAGAAGAGAGATGGATGGTTTATCCTGCCCCTATGTATTATTTTCTGCTTATTTATATTAGATATAGCTCCTATGTATCTATAAGGAACCTCCCTTTGATGAGAGGAGAGATTTGTCTCCAGTTGATGTAGTAAAGCTGCACACCTGGCCGACCAATCTTCTTGCTATGGTTGATCAAACCTATTTTGTTGATCAGTACGCTAATTGACAAAATATTCACCCAACAGTTTTTGGTGACTCTACTAGCGAAGAGCACACAGTTTGAAGTCTCAAATTTTAAGCTAAAGTAGATCTTGCTCTTTTCCATTTTTTGTTCTACAATCTGGCAACTCCACATTATACCAGAGGCCAAAAATCCCAAGGTGTTGTTGACCCTACTTTTGAGTTGGTACAGCAGAGTAATTTTGAGTTATTTCCTCCACAACCTCAGCTTAGACGAACTAGGAGTCTTCCTCCTAGCCCTACCAGGCCACCAACACAAGGCAGAGCTTCTTTTTTTGCTGCTGGCTAAACTTTACCTATCCACGCTCCACCTGGATTAGTGATCCCACTTTTGCATAATCAAATCATGGCTCAAGGCCCCTGGGGTAATTCTTTCAGTTCCCTAAACTTGACTCCACCTCTGCATGAGCTTCCACGTAGTTTAAAGAAGAATTTCTCAAAATTCTTTGGCAATGGGAAGGTTCATCCTAATGAACACATTACAGGTTTTAGCATAGCCTGCGATGTAATAGGGATGGAATTTGAAGACATAGCGGTCAGGCTATTCGTGGAGACACTACAAGGCGCTATTGCAAACTGGTTTTACCACTTGGAGGCTGGATCAGTGACTGATTGGGACACTCTGAAAGACAAATTTGAAGCCAGGTTCAAGCCAGCAGAAGATGCACATGCCTTACTGGCCCAGCTAACTCAGATGAAGAAAGAGCCTCATGAGCCTATGAGGGATTTATTGCCAGGTTTGACAAGTTGAGGCACAGAATTCTCATGGTTGTCCAGTCGATGCCTCAAAACCTCAAATGCTTCTTCATCAACTCACAACTGCCTGAAGTGGGTTTTTTGCTGAGACGGGCCAGACACATAGACCTTACTATTGCTTAGGACTTGGCTACTGAGGTAGAAGATGACCTTATCTTGGTAAGAAAGATAAGGAGAGACCTTAATAAAGGTAAATCCTCTTCATCTTCTGAGTATTCACCTGCAGTCACTATTGACCCAATGGTACAAAAGCTAGCAAATGAAATGCTAGCTTTAAGAAAGCAAATGGCGCAAAGGATGTCATATGCTCTTGCATACATAGATATGCCGAGGAAGACATTTCAAAATCAGGCATACCAAGGTAATACTACTAGGAATCAGGGATAGCAAAATTGCCTTCCTCCTCCACAGAGGAACCTCACCCTTGAAGCACCTCCAGACAACTCAGTAGTTGGATATCTTGAAGCTAAAGTGGATTTCTCACTCTAGCATGAATTGAATCTTGAAGATGATGCTAATCTCTTCACTGAAGAAGAAAAATTAGCTAGCGACTCCCATATTGGTTTCCTGAACTATCAGGATGAACCCAAAAGTGAAGGCAATGCAGTTGAGGGGTCATATGCTGTATTCACCTAGTCTAAGAATCAATCAGCTCAACAAGTTGATAAGGAGAAAGTAGAGGAGCGACCTCAACTAGTAGTTTCAATTGCTAAGTGGGGATTCGCTCTTCCTTTCAAGTCAAAAGACCCAGTGATTGCGAGAAAGGTAAGTACCCCAAATGCCCCTATGCCTTCTACTTCAATTTCACAGTCTAGTCCTCCCCCTTTCAAAAATCAAAAGGATGAACTCCCATCCTCTACTCCTAGATCATTTCAGACATTTGATATCATTGACCATATAAAGAGAATTAAAATTCAAATGTCTGAATTTGAGTTTTTGTAGTCCCATCCTGAGCAATTAGACAGACTAGTTCAATGTGTTAAAAACTAGAACATCCCTGTTGAGCGAGCAATTCCCAAAGTGACACATGATGCTACTAGGAATGCACCCACCAGGAACAACCTTGTCACCACTCCCCCTACTGCTCTTGGCAGGATTGAACCTTTTTATGTCTCATTGCTGATAAATGGATATCAGTTGAATAATTGCATCATTGATTCTGGAGCTTTAGACAATGTCATGCCTGCTAAAATAGCCGAATCCCTTAATCTCACATTGACCAAAACTTTTGGTAGATGCTTCTCCATGGAGAATAAGCAAGTGCCTTTGCTGGAATAAATTAAAGATTCCCAATTTGGGTTTGTTGCCTTTCCAGAAAAAAGAATCAAGATGACTATCGTGGTAACAAACGTCCTCGCATCATATGGCATCCTTCTCAGGCAGAATTTCTGCAAAGATGTTGATGGTGAATTGAGCATGGATTTATCAGAGGTGAGGATTCCAGTCAAGGGTGTTATGAAGAGGCTGCTCCCTGAGAAGGAAGTGAAATACATGGTTACCCAGACCTCAGCACCTAAAGCTCAAATTTTGTTTGAGTCTTCAGGCATGGGTAACTACTTTCTGTATACGGATAGAGTTCATGAGACATCTGATGAAGCTCCTACAGATGATAGCCTGGAAATGCAGTCAGCTAGAATAACAGAGGAATTGGCTGAGCACAAGGCAAGTGTGGAAGTTTTTCCACCCCTGGATGAAGAAGAATCCAAAAGGAAATCAATATCAAATGAGGTATGGATTCTTGAATTTGATGGCAACTGCTCTTCCACTGGTTCAAGAGCCAGGGTTGTGTTAATATCTCCTCAAAGAGATATTTTTCCCTCATCTTATAAATTGCAATTCAGCAACATGAATAACACAACTGAATATGAGTCTTTATTTCTTGGATTGAGAGCTGCTCGAGACAAAGGCATCAATCTCCTTCATGCTAAAGGAGATGTTGAACCAGTGGTTTGTCGGGTGAAGAACCTATATCAAACCAAAAATGAAAGATTACATCATTACCACAATCTAGTCTGGGACCAGCTTGAAGACTTTGATGCTTTCAACATCTCTACAGTTCCTAGAGAATTCAATGACCAAGTGGATGCATTAGCTGTTTCAGCTACTCTCTTGGTCCCCCACCCAAATTTCAAAGAAGACAAGTACATGATTGAGCTGGTCTTTTGGCCTAGTGTACCTAATAATGCCAGTCATTGGCAGGTTTTTAACAATGATGATCAAATCATTGCCTTCTTGGAGCAAAAAGATAGCTTTGAATGGTTGCATTTTGAAGGTAGCGAACCTTAGAACTGTGAAACAATGCCTGAATCAAATGCAAACACAGGTGAGGAGTTCTTGTAACTGAAAGGGAATAAGATCCCCAAAGGCTTGGTTTCCCTTGAGAAGCTGTTTGATAAGCATGATAGATTCATCAAACAACAACCAATAGATTCAAGCTCATCTCAGGAGTTTGATCAAGTAAATCTGGGAACCAAGGAAAACCCCAAGATGGTAAACATTGGCAAATGTTGTACTCCTGCAGAGTGTTTCAAGTTCACCTCTTTGCTCAATGAATACATGGATGTCCTAGCGTACTCCTATGCTGACCTGAAATCACTCTGGCTTGATGAAATTCGACACAACATCCCTCTCAAGGCTAATTCAACACCTTACAGGCAAAAGACCAAGCATTCTAATTTGAAAATATTAGGTACTATTTTATCTGAGATACAAAAAATACTAAATGCCAAGATAATCTTCCCAATCCATCATTCCACATGGATTGCCAATATAGTGCCTATAAAAAAGAAGAATGGTGAAATTTGCCTTTGTGTGCATTTTAGGAATTTGAATCAGGCATCCTTGAAGGATAATTATCCTTTGCCAATCATGGATCAAGTGCTGTAGATAGTGACAGGCTCAGAGATGTTATCAATGCTAGATGGCTTCTCAAGATATAATCAGGTCAAAGTTAGTGAAGTAGACCAGCATAAGACTGCTTTCACCATGCCTTGGGGCACGTTTGCATATAAAAGAATGTCTTTTGGCTTGATAAATGCTAGCGCCCCGTTCCAAAGAGCAATAGACCTTGCCTTCAAGAATGAGAGGGATAAGTTCATCATAGTTTATCTTGATGACTTGACTGTCTTCTTTAAGCATCACCCAGATCATGTGAGCCATTTGCAGTAAGTGCTAGAATGTTGTTGCTAGAATGTCATTTTCTTAAATCCCAAGAAGTTTGTTTTCAGAGTAATAGAGGAGAAACTTTTCAGACACGTTGTGTCCAAAGGAGGCATAAAGATTGACTCAGACATATTCAAGTCTATCCAAGAACTTTCATTTCCCACAAGCAAGACTGTTGTTCACTCTTTCTTTGGAAAGGTGAATTTCTTATGGAGATTCATCTCCAAATTTGTCGAGAAGATCAGGCACATTGTAAACATGGTGAAGGGAAAGGCCACCTTTAGCTGGACTGAAGAAGGCAAGTCGGCTTTTCAGGATATCAAGACTTTCATTGCCCATGCTCCAATTCTAGCTTGTCTAGACTATAGCAAAGAGTTCACCATTTACAACTATGCTTCAGAACATACGCTTTTAGCAATTCTGGTTCAATAGAATAAAGAAGATATGGAATCTCCCATTTCCTTCATGAGTTGTCCCCTCAAATCTCATGAGCTAAAGTATTCAAATGTGGAGAAGCACACTTATGCAGTGGTGAAGGCCGTAAAACATTTTCATTTCTACATCCTCAATTCTCGAGTTACTACCTTGGTCCCTGACACCATAGTGAAATCTATACTGACTCAGCAGGAGTTTGGGATGAAAAGAGGTAATTAGGTTGCAAAGATCTAGGAGTTCGATCTGATCATCAAGCCAACAAAGTTGGTAGGTGGAAAGGGGCTATGCCAACTAATTGCTGATAACAAGTCAAGAGGAACAGAGCATGAAGAACCAGAAGTGGATGAGGATGACACACCAACAGTTTTAGTTGTCTTCACCATGAATGAGTGGTACTCAGGTATTGCTCATTTCCTCACTTATGGTGAATGTCCCACGAACCTATCTTATAAAGAAAGGAGAACCATCAAGCTGAAAGCTGCTAATTTTGTCCTCTGGGACAACGGCTTGTAGAAGAGGAGCCTTGATGGAACGTTCCTTCACTATGTGGATAAGGAGCAACAAAGCTGACTTCTGAAGTTCTTCCACAATTCAGCTTGTGGAGGACATTTTTCAGCCCCTATGACTGCCCATAAGATCCTACGAGCCAGGTACTATTGGCCAACTCTCTTTCAAGATGCATACAAGTGGGTCAGGGGATGTGAACTGTGCCAGAAGTTTGTTGGAAGGCCCAAACTAGCTGCCCTGCCCCTCAAACCAGTGATTATAGAGGAGCCATTCCAATAATGAGGAATTGATTTTATTGGAGCTGTAAACCCGTCATCAAGTGCTGGACATGACTATGTCCTCACGACAACAGACTACTTCACCAATTGGGTGGAAGCAGCTCCAACCAAACATGCTTCTTCAGAAGTAGTATGCAATTTCCTCAAAGAGAACATCATGTCCAGGTTTGGAGTCCCAGTCAAAATTATCACTGATAATGCAGCCTGTTTCACTTTTCAAGAGATTACTCAATTCTGCTTCTACTATGGAATTACACTCTCCCACTCCTCTGATTACTTTCCACAAGGGAATGGACAGGCTTAGTTAAGCAATACAAATTTGGTGACTATCATCAAGAAGCTGGTGGATGACAACCAAAGGACTTGGCATAAGGCATTGGTTGATGCTCTATGGGCAAATAGAATTACACCAAAGAGAGCAATTGGTATGTCTCCTTTCCCACTTTTGTATGGTGTTAATGCTGAGATACTAATCACCTTGGAATTGTCAACGTTGAAATTGGCTAAGGCAATTAAAGATCAAACGTATGAGAGCTCACTTGAGAAGAGGATCATATGCCTTGTTGAGCTGAATGAGTAGAGAACTGCAGTGGTTGATAGAATTACCGCCCATCAAAGTCTGGTGAAGAGGCTCTTCGACCAGAAAGCAAAGAATCATGATTTCTAGATTGGAGATCAAGTCCTGCTATGGGACAAGAGAAGAGAACCAAAGGGGATGCACATAAAGTTTGATTCCATGTGGAGGGGCCATTTTACTATTCATCAGCTCAATGGTAAAAATAGTTTCATGTTGAAGTATCAAGATGGCACTCTCTTCTCTCTGCCTCACAATGGGCAACATCTGAAGCACTTCAACTCTTGAAGTATCAAATGAGTTCCCCTATACATATGTATATTTGTATAGTCTTTTGCTCTATTTTGTTCATTTCATTTTCATTTTTAGAACCTTTCTTTTTGGGTAGCACGACTCCGTAGCCCAATGGCACACTTCAAGGCACTGTAGATTCTGATTTCTACTCCCCTCAAATGTGTTTCAAGTTTTTACTTAAAGGAAGTTCCCCAACTGGAGCCAACTGTTGGTCCCCAAAAATGTCACTCATTTTTGGAACAACATATGAGCTATCTTGGTCCTATAGGACCAAAATTTCTCTCTTCCCTTCTCAAAATTTGTTCTGAGCTTTCAAATTCCTCTTTTTTTTCAAGCTTTCCAAAAATATACGGACTCTGCAGGCTTGAATCTATGGACTTTGTAGGAAGGAAATCTACGGACTCTACAAGAAGAAAATCTACGGACTCTGCAGGCCAAGTTCTGAGGGCTTCACAGGTTGATTTCTATGGACTCTATAGATATGTTTCTATAGACTCAACATGCTTGAAATTGGTAGGTTCAACAGGTTCAAAGGCTTCTGCAGGCGAGTTCAGTCAAAAGAACAAGCTTTTAACACTTAGTCATTTCCAGGATTGGTTCAGCGCCTCTGTTCAATCAAAAGAGTTCAATCGGTAAATGATAAAGGACAAAGGCTTGAACCCTTGAACTTTGAACCACTTTGGTTCAAAGGTTCAATGGGTTCAACAACCAAGTTGGTTCAACGTGCTTGGTGCAAAAGAACAAAGGACTTAGCCAAATAACGAAGGATGAGCCTATTGAACCATTGAACCGTTGAGAACCAAAGTTGATTCAATTGAAAGGTTCAAGGGGCTGCCACAAAGCAAAAAAAGCAAGTGCCCTTGTGGAGGGTAGGCATCATTGGTTTGAAGGTAAAAGAAAAGACAAAATTCCTTTGGATTTGTTTAAAGGCCCAAAAGGAATAATTCTTTCAGACTTTTTGTCTGAAGGAATTCACCCAGAGGAAAAGTCTGAAGAAACAGGAAAGAATGAATGACCGAGTAACAAAAAACTTTCTTTCAGACATTTTGTTCGAAGGAATTCTTTCGAGCTTTTTTCCAGACAAAAAAAGCTCGCCGAAGAAGTAAGAACCTGACGGGGAAGTTGAAGCCCGAAGGACAAGTACCCTTGCGGGGGGGGCACCTGGCGTCAGAGAAAGGATTGTTTTAAAAGCATGAAGGGACACCTTCCATTCGAGATGTTCCAAAAGCTGAACAAAGACGCAGAAAGGAACTTCCACGGACTTAGACAAAAAGGGGCTTCAACAGATGAACCATTGAACCGTTGAACTAAAAGGTTCAACGGGTTCAAGGTTCAAAGGTTCAACCAAAGCTTAGAAAGATAAAGGAAGCAGTGTTTGAACGAGACACAAAATAAACCAATGAACTGATTGAACTTTGAACTGAAAGAGTTCAAAGTTCAATGGTTCAACATGGTTCAAAAGCAGCCTCAGTCAAAGAAAAAGTGGCACACAAGTGGTTCAACCAAGGGCCGAAGAAGTGATTAAACCAAGAAGCGATAGAACAAAAGAGACAAAATGAACCAATGAACTTTCAGTGGTTCAACAGGTTCAAGGTTCAACCTGAATCAAGCGATTGACTGAAAAAAGAGACTGAAGACTCAAAGAGAGAAGATCGATGCAAAGGACCAGAAATGTCTTTGAAAGAGTTATTTCCAGTAGGTGGAACAGTGGATCGAGTAGACTTCTGAGCACGCCAAACCAAGGATGTAGCCTATTTTCTTCCATGAATTAAAGACAAATATGCAAAGGACCATATAGTCCATATTAAGGAGGAGACATATCAAATGAAGGGACACGCCATAGTTATGGCAGTGCACTGTTCTCAGCATGGTCTCTCCAGACAAAACTAGAGATGCATTGAAGACACTGATTGTAGCATGGACCATCCCATGGAAAAAGGCACCAATTCTTGTGTAGTTTCTATAAGATTGTAATATCTCTCATTTGTAAAGGAGATTTTTCATTTTACAAGAGCGAAACTCTGCCCATTTTGAAAGAAGAAGACTGAGACTTTGAGCTCAGGTTGTAATTTCATTTTCATTTTTATCTAAATGAGAAAGCAGATTTTTCACAGACTTTGTGCTGTTATGACTTATGTCATTTTAGAAGATCAGTCTTACGTCTATCTTCTGAAGATGTCCTTATTCATTTAATTTGGTAAGCAAAATTAGTGAAGGTAATAGGGAAGTGCCCTGAAACCAACTGTGGGAAGACTTTGTGCTTTCACAATTGCTTTCAGTCTGTGTTTTTTTTTTCTTTTTTTTTGTGTTGAGGATTCTAGGGTGACTTTGTGCCCCCATTATCCTTTGTGATATACTCTTTGGGCAGTTGAGGTGGAAACTTTGCGTTCTGCTTCATCTTGTTGTTACTATGCCCCTTTTGGTCACTAGTTATTTTACTATTTGAAAGAAACTCCTACTGTTTTCTGCAAGAACACTTCTGAAAGAAGAGAAGTGCCTTTAGTGTTTACACTAGGATTTTCTCCCTTGTCTGTGTGCATCATCTCTGAAAGAAGAGAGATGGATGGTTTATCCTACCCCCATGTGTTATTTTCTGCTTATTTATATTATATATAGCTCCTACGTATCTATAGGGAACCTCCCCTTGATGAGAGGAGAGATTTGTCTCCGGTTGATGTAGTAAAGCTGCACACCTGGCTGACCAATCTTCTTGCTGTGGTTGATCAAACCTATTTTTTTGATCAGTACGTTGATTGACAAAATATTCACCCAACAATATGTAGATTGAAATATGAGCGTAGGTGAATCCAACCCAATTTTTTTATTGTTGGAGTGATCCAAAAAATGTTTTTTTGGACAAATTTATAGCTTTCATTATTTACTTGACTATTGAATGCTTTGTATATTTTTTTTCATGATGGTTAGACCACATGCAGAACAATTTTATCAAAGCAACACAAAAATGGAAATGCCTTGATGTCAACAGAGCTGCTGATATTGATAGTGATCATGATGAACTGGATAAGAATGTACAGCACAGTCATAGTTGTGCTGAAGTTGAGGTAATATAATAGTTAGTTATTTATCCTAATGCTTTGTCATTCTTCTTTTGGACAAAAATTTATAGCTTTTGCATTCTTTAAGTTATAAGTTAATCTATCCCAATGTTTTGTCATTCTTCATGCTTAAAATGTTCTTTTGGACAAAAATTTATAACTTTTGCCTTCTTTAATTGACTTATATTAATTTTTGTATGATGATTAAACCACATGCAGAGCAATTATATGAAAGTAGAATGAAAAGAAGGCCCTATCAATATAGCTCTCTACAAAGCTGCACAACTTCTTGTCAATGTTGATAGTGATTATGTTGAACTCGACGAGCATGTGCATGATATTCATAGTAGTAGTGGTGTTGAACTCAAGGTGAGTGTTATGAAACCACATGCAATTAAGTACTATTCAAGTAAGTAATGGTTGGTTTATTATGTAAATAAGGGTAATCATTACCTATGTGATAAAATTTGGTTAGAATAGTAGTGAAGTGTAATTAGCTAGTATATATAGATTATGGAAATAAGGGAGAACATATACCTTATGTATGGAAGCTTAGAGCTTAGTTGTAATACAATGCATACATATATTTTGATAATGCATTAGTGCATTATGTTTGGGAATGTCATCGTCCTCAGTTGGGGGTCTTCATTGCCAATCCATGTCTCTTTCTGGAGAACTCATACATTTTAGCACTATTGTAGTCTTTCCCTCCATTTATTTGTACCTCGCAATGAGTTAGTTTTTTTTTCAGAGTAAAAAGTTGCTTCTTTGTTATTCAATAGAATAAAAAAAGCACATACAAAAATTGATTTGTTTCAAGACATAAGACATTACATACAACTGTCAAAAACAAAAGATAACACTTTTCCACCGATGTCAAAAACTGATTTTTCCAGGAAACAACATTTTAAGAGAAGGAAAAGCCAACTAGATGACAATAACACTGAACTTGAGAAGCATAACATGTCCAAACCAGAGTTAATGATAACTTTTTTACTCTTTTCAAACATTTTGACCAGAAGTACCATTACTATCACATAACCTAGCTTCATTTTTAGTTCATTAGGGGATTGTATCTCCAACCACTTTGGTTGTTCCTGTACAAATTAAAAATGTATTTTTGAGTAAAGGACTCCAGTCAAAAGCAAATCATAGGTGGAAGTAATTACCATAACCGAAATATCAGACCTTATGTATATAGATTTAAAATGATGGGACAAATATATCTAATACAAAGATCAAACATGTTGTAAGGCTACTTCTCATAATAAAACATCCCCTATTAGCTTAGATAAGTTAAGGTTTTTTATGTAGGAATTTGCTTGGCTTTGTTTGTGAAAAAAAAAATCAATTTTTTCCGTAAAGAAGTTGAATCCTTACCTATTGAGGCACAAACTCATATGTTGGTGTTTTTGGCATTTTTAAGAATGGAATTTCCTTGCAATCCTATTGTTAGATTGATATAACTGACCAAGCATGATGTTTTATGTAACACCCTTGAGAGGCTCTCCTTTTGCAAAAATAGCAACATCCAAAAGGATATCCACAGTCTCCTCAAATGAACATTTCATCATTGGTCTTGTATCATTATGATTGATACCATGTCAAGTAATAGCCATAAAATAACCTCGATATGTCATTGTGTCACGTAGAATAGCTAAATGCCTATAGTTCACATATGACCCATTAAAAGATATCACAATTTGAACCTCATCCAGAAGAGCTTTTCATAGAGCCTCTATTCTAAGAACTTCAATAACCTCAATCAAGTGATTACTTGTTGTCCTTGTAGCATCCACATCTTCATGGCATATAACTGCTAACATACTGACTCCTTCTATATCTAACATCCATTCTGTATCAAATAGTGGGAAGTTAATTTTTGTTTAATATGTTAGGTACATGGTTTCAAGTTTCCTATCATCATTTTATTTTTATTATAAATATTTATCGAATGTTTGTCTATGTGTTATCAAATGTTTTATATCTCAAGATAAAGAAATGTATTGATAAAATCCGAGAAGGGGATAAAGTTGGGGTGTTGGATCCATTTGATGGTGGTGTTGTGAGCATTGTGCAGATTCATAACTATCTATTATACATGGAGTCAAATTGAAAGAAATAGGAAATGTAAATGTAAATATTTTAAAGGTCACAAGTAACATACCCCTTGCTTATGAAGACAAAATAGATGGATTTGTCTGTCTGAAAGATAAATAAGGAACCTTCACACGGTGGCCACTAAAATATTTGCAAAAAATGACAGAGTTGATGTTTATCATGTACTAGTTGTTAGACAGCTTGGCCCACTGCTTTATGCAATAGTTTGAATATGTTGTTTAGGGATCGTTATCATGGTGTATTTGAAAGAGTTGAAAACTCTTAGACTATGATAATTTTGATTATATATATATATATATATATATATATATATATATATATATATATATATATATGAACATCTTACAATTTATCAAAATTACATTATATTTTTTATTACATATTACCTTTTTTTTATCATGATGTTGAATCAATCTTTTAACTTCTAGCATGTTGTAGCTTGTTCATATATATAATATTTTTATTTGATTTTATGTTTTAATTCAAGTTTAATAATATGTTTATTTCTAGCCTATGCTAGTGGGTTTGGAGAAAACTCTAATAATGGAGCAGAAGCTTAGGCCCTCCTTTGGGGTATCAAGTTAGCCATCTCGATTGGAATCAAAACCCTCTTAATAGAGGGAGACTCTAAACTTGTCATTGATGTAGTCAGAGATAAAGCTAGAATATGATGGAAGTTGGAGGACATCATTCAAGATATAAAACACCTCCTTCTAGGTTTTGAAGAGTTTGAAGTCAAACTTATCTATAGAGAGGGAAATCAGGTGGTAGATGTAATGACCAACTTGGGAATAAATCTTTTCCCTCTAAAGTGTTCGAGGAACACAAACAGTCTACCCACTAACATTAGAGAACTCCTCCTTTGGGAGGCCCAACCTTTCTCGAGATAATGGCTCACATCAACTATTATACATTAAATTACTTCCTTATTTATTTTCTTGGTAGCTCTATGTTGGACATTGGTTGCATTAAGGGTAGGAAATGTGTTGTCATCAAAGTTAGATAAGTGACGTATGAGCTCACTTTAAAATATGAGTATTTTTATTTCAATGATAATCAATATCACACAAGGTAGATTCATTTCCTGATGACGCCTGCTCACATGGGAAATCCTTGTAAGCTTCCCTATTTATGCAATCATTACTTGATTATCTTGTATAATATGAAAAAAGGGGATTGGGATTCAAGTGATTTTAAAGGATGGTTACCTAATGATAACCCTTCCTTTGATTCTAGATTGTTCTACTTAATTATATTTAATCCTTGGTGGTTGATTCTGGTCTTAACTAAGTCTACCAACAACTCTGAGAAGTTTTCAATCATAGGAGGTGACAAGGTCAGAATGGAGCCTTTATCTTGTGATGAGACCAAAGCAGATGACATGCTTTGGAGTATCTGTTATGAAGGAGGTATTACTTCTTTCTTGAAATGCATCAATGGCTATGATGAGAATCTCTCAGCTCAGTTTACCTTGAGCTGGGATGGGGATCATAAAGTTTAGGTCGATGGTATTTAGTTTGAAATTAGCAAAGAATCAATTGCAAAGGCTATGGGTTTCAGCTGCAAGGGTAGAAAATTTAAGAGAATCACCAATGTCCAAGACCCAGAGGGGATGAAAAGATTATTTAGAGAAGGTGACTCTTCAGTGATACTACACGGATGTTTTAATAGGGATAGTTTGGTTAAGCTGTGGGATAAGGTATGTTTCACTATCATGAAGTATTTCACCCTTGAAGGGCATTTAAAGTGTTTTTATCATTACCATTTTACTATTCTAAATCACTTTTAACATAAAGTTCTTGTCAACTTTCCTTTCTTCCTTCTGTTGTCCCTAGATACTTTTGTCAAATATGTTAAAAATGTTATTGATTGTAACCCGACTACCTCCACCATTTCGATCCACTAAGGTCTTATTTTTAGGCTTTACCACTTTCACTTTACGTTGTGTCCATCTAAACCTTTAAAGGCTTTTTTGATTGATGAATCTCATGAAAGTGACTTGGAATACCATATCCCCCTGAGTGTCATATTTAGTTCTATGGGACCTCATGGTTCCCTTCCTAAGTCCAAGGACTTTGTCACCCCTTCTTTGAACTCCCCCCTTAAGAAAGACTGCTTTTCCTCTCACCTGCTAGGTTTGGTTTGTCTGTCTCCTAAACTTGTAAAATCCAAACCTCTTGATCCTTCTCAATCTCCAATTGTTGAAGGGTTGTGTGAGTTGAAGACCAATCTTGCTATTTTTGGTAATAAGAAGAGGAATGTTCTCCCTAGGGTTGTTTCATCGAATAAAAAATTGGGCAAGAAAAAGACTAAAAAAGTGGTGGATGAAGAGCACCTAAAATAGGCTATAGACAAAGAGCACTTAAAGGCCTAGGTACAGGGGGATGCGGATGTGGATGAAGAATCTGGAATTAAATCTTAGAGTTTCACATCTAAAAAGCCAGGTATTAAGAGATCCAACAGACTTGAAAGGGGTAAATCCCCTTTGGTGAATATCATTGATTATCCCTTTACTTTAGATCTAGAGAAGGAAGTAGGTATTTTAAAAGTCAAACCCAGTTCGGGCCAGCAGATTGATAAGGAAGGAACCAGTCACTTTGAGGAGTTGAATAACTCCTTATATGACTCAATTAAGGAAGATTTTAAGGACACCAATGATGATGGTAGCCAGATTAAAAGGGAGCTAGAGGGGTAAAAAAGAGTTTACGCTCACTCCAGAACAAAATGAAAGTGTTGACAAACATCTACTTGAAGGTTATTCATTGAGTTGATTCTTCATTGATGATTCTGCAAGAGGCTCCAAACAAAGATAAGGATATTGAAGGTAAAATTGCCAACAAAGAGGAGCTTCTCAGTTTCATAAAAAATGACTGGAAAGACTTGATTAACAAGTAGTGTTTCTACCATGGTTGCCTTTTAATCTGTTTCTAGTTTGTTATTTAACTATCATCTATTTATTATTTATTTGTTGTTAGTGGCCTTTGACTTGTGCTACTGCCTCTTAGGCTTTTTGTACTTGGGCTCTGCACCCTTTTTGCAGACTTAAAATATATAAAAAAAATTTATTTCTATATTTTTATTTACTTTTATGTTTTAATTCAAGTCTAATAATATGTTTATTTTTGCATTATAAAATTTATGTATTTAATAAATTATTCATATCATGTAAATAAAAATTTACTACTAAACTAGTAGTAAATATAATGATTATGCAATTAATAATGTATCAATATACTATCATTTGACAGAAATCAGTGAACAAAAACAATTAAATAAACTACCAAATGATGGCAATTAAAAATCAAAATAACTAAATTTACTATCAATTAATGGAAATTAGTCAATTAAAATGACTAAGTATACTACTAATTGACGCCAATTAATAATTAAATTGACTAAATATACTACCAATTGACAGAAATCAGTGAATAAATATGACTAAATATATGACCAGTTGACGGCAAAGTAATGATTAAAATGACTAAATATATTACCAATGGATGGAAATCGGTTAATACAAATGACTAAATATATACTACCAATGGACATAAATTAATGAGTAAAAATGATTAAATATACTACCAATTGATGACAATTAATGATTATAATGAATAAATAAATGACTACCATGACTAAATAAATGACCAGTTAACAACAATCAATGACTAAATTAACGACTAAATATACTATCAAATTGATCAATCAAAACAACCAATAAATGACTAAAAATGATTTAGTCATAAATTTGGTTGTATTATAAATGATAGGTAATAAACTACTAATGGTCACATGACCAAGCTTTATCATTTATATTAATTTTTAGTAGTTTTTTTAGTCATTTATTGTTGTTTTTCTACTAGTGAACTGAGTCATTAAATGTCTTTTTTGTTTTCATGATAACCTTAGCTTTCTACAGATGTGTTTGTTATCGAAATTCATTTAATATTTCCACATGTAAGTTTCTTGCCTATGTATAATAAAAAATAATCACATCTTAATAAAACATGATTAATATTTACAATAAACCCTGAGATGACAATAGGGAACATGTGGCAATCAAAAAATATTGACAATGTCAAAACATAGCCATAAAGTCAAAGCATACCCACAAGAATGTCACTTAAATGCAATGGCCAAAAGAAAGACACACGTCAGTCCAATGGACTCATAGAGTTGCAAAGGCCACATAATGAAAATTAACTTTGAAATGAAGTGAGGTTCAATGGATTTGTATAATGTTAGGTCTACATAGCACAAATATCTAAAGTAACAAAGATCAGATAAATCTTTGGTGAATATTAAGATTAAAATGACCCCCTTTATAACTAAGATTTTATTTATTTTAATTTATGTTCACTTTAAGCTTTGTAGCTCCCTTATACAATGCTTTATGTTGTGCAGACTCATTCACAATTTAAACCATGTCACATATCCTAATGGAATCCACAGAGGCCTTTTTATTTCAAAGCTAAAAGTAATTGTGTGGTCTTTGTGATTCCATCATTCTGTCAGAATATTGAGTGTTTACCTTTTGGCCGTCACATTTAAGTTGTGTTTTGACTCAGCGATTATTTTTATCTATGTGACTATGTTAAAACCTTGCTACGTGTTCCCTTTACAATGATCATAGGTTTTTATTAATCATACTTTACTTTTATAAAAAAAATCATCATAGGTTTCTTTATTATGTGGAGAGATGGACATGTGGAAATTATTAAATGGATTTCAACAACCAATGGATCCACATAAAGTTGTGGCCTATTTAAAACACAAAAATTCAGTTGGTTATTACATTACTCTATGAACCCATGGCCTATGGTAAGCTACCAGCTATCTGTATTTGCTTTCACAACATAAGTTTGTATTTATTTGTACGACTCTTGGAATTTATTATATAGTGACATTCATTAGTATTTTGTTTTTATTCTTTAGATTTTTATAGACAAGTTTTTAACCAAAATCTGAGTGGTAATACACTTAGTCATATCATATTTTATCATTATGATTTGCAACATTTTAAAAATATTTTATATGTAGATAAGTCATAACTATGTTTATAGAGTAGTATGTAATTGTAGAATAAAACAAAAATAAGATAGTATAGGTGTCCTGGAGGGCTTAACGCACATGGATGTCATACTTAATTAACTCTTTTGACTATAGAATGAGGTGTCTCTTTATAAATAATTCTTAAAATTGAAAATATATCAATTGGGGCTTGTTTGTGAAATTTTTCTTGTCACAACATCTAAAAATCTTAGCCATTCATCTATCATAATCATAGAGTATCTTAGTAACGGAGTTCACATAGTCACTTTTTTGGTATTCAATTCCCACTACAAATTATGTGGACACATTAGAATATTCATTCCTCCTTTATATCTGTGTTTTCTTTATGTCAATGCCACATGGAATGATCACATTGTGTATGTCTTTGATTGTTATCCATTTGTCTTTCCCTTTGTCTTTTTTTGTGTCCAATAAAATTAAAACAATGTCTACTTCTTATTGATCACAAGTAAATAGAGTTTGCAGGGTCATTTTTGGTTTTAAAATTACTTTTGTTTCCTGCGATCATGGAGTTATGGGATTATCTTTTTCATTGTGCATATTCCCTGGTGTTGCACCTTTCCACATTATAATTATTGTGCCCACTTGATAAAATATGTGCTAAGTATCCTCACTTAAGCTATCAAATCTTAACTTTACCATGGCCAGTAAGAGTGATGCATGTGTCCACTTTTGATAGGCTCACAATCATATAGTTCATAGAGATCCTTTTTCATTGTTGTTGTGCATGGATGTGTTCAGATTTTAGATCTATTTTATAATCCAATGGGTTCCCTTTATGTTATCTATGGGCACAAATATATGGGCCATCTTTAAAATATATATTATTAAAGACAAAATCACATGGCAATTTTATAAACTTTGTGATATAAAGTTATGGCATGATATATAATTTAATTTATATTGTGGTCGGGTTCGCTCAACATAAAGGTTTCGAGTGATCAAATAACATGGCCATGGATTAAATAATAAATAATTTTAATTTATTAGTACCTGATGTGCATGTATGTATTACACTTATGTGTATACACATTTATTGGTGAATAATATATTTTGCTAACTGAGCTTTAAATATTTTCACATTTTAGACATCTAAACTATAACCTCAGGATCCACATGGACACAAGGTCTTGATACCCTTTTTACTAATGCATAATTGAATCACTATATAAATCATGTAGCCCCTGTCACACGTGTAAGCATTCATGCTTCTACTTCAACCATTGACTAAGCTAATAATGTCTTTCAAACTTCAAACACAACAAGCCAAAGTTTAGAGATTAATGCATTTGTGCGCTTAATAAAAACTAATCTTTCCAGAAGTTTTAATGGGATACTTTAAGGTCATGTTAGTAGAAGAGTGACACTTGTCATAATAGTAGAGCCTTAACAATCTTGTTGTTCATGGATTGGTGTCAATTATAATTTGATTTATATAAGTAGATTAGGCCACTTTATAACTTTCACATGTAAATCAAGTTATGTGGGTCCTTAATATCCTTATAAATCTTCATGTTAGTAACTAGGGCCTTTTAACTCATCATTGTATAACCATGTTCACATCCAACATGGCTCTGAACCTTAAATCCCAAAACTTTTAAATCATATATGGCTTCGAAATTATTTTTTCATAAACAAATTTTCTATAATGTTTTTCTTAGAAAGGAGTGACTTATCCACAATCAACATTTATCTAAAGGAAAGTTCATAGTTTGCCACATATCAAATCCAAGCATTGAGGGAAGGACATTGAATTCCATGACTAGAATTGGAAAGAAATCAATTGTTTCAAGAAGATCCCAAATCCTAAAGTAATCAAGTACATCAAATCTTAAATTAAGAAAACAATGAATCTCTTTCAAACTAGGAAATAATGTTATACACAGTAGATACACTAAACCCCTCTTGTATTAAATTAAAGAATAATTCTAATTAAACAATGTAACAAATCATCTCTTATAGTTCCAAAGAGATCCAATAAATACATTATATTTATATATCACTCTTGTGATTTCACGCTAGAAGATCCCAACTATCGACGATCACCTATGCATCACCTGCTTCACATCATTACTCAAGCTTAATATTGAAAAAAGGGCCACTACACAAGTAATATTGTTGGGTTTAAAACATTTAACCTATTTAATTTTCCCCATTTTTATTCTGACCATTTGTGATGCAAAGTGCAATCACAAAAATAATGTGAGCAAGATTGAATTGATAAATTTGAGCATATATAGTATATATTATTTGGTTATAACAACCTAAGTCATGTAATGCACTAAACCAGAAAAACCATAAATCTGAACAAATTTTCTTTTTTTGTTAGTTACTAATATATCCAATCAAATCCATCATACTATATTACGTGATCTCTTAGATAAAACACTAAAGTATGTAAATGGCCCTATGTTTTATAGATGATCACCACTTGTCTTATCTTTATCTGTAATTATATTAAAGTGATTTGTGATATGAATACATTTTTATTAAAAAATTAATTAATAGTTCTTTATTAGTGTGTAGGAAAGCGAAAGAAGACCCATTAAAAAAAGGTGGATTCAAAAGTTAAACACATATGTGAATTTCATTTGTAAAATCATTTTATATTATTTTGGATTAATGATCTAAACAAGCATAAGACTATGAATATTTATATTGTATAAATTATATATAAAATATGCAAATTTAAAATTAAAATCAGATGTTAAATTGCACTTTTATATTTATATAAATGACTAAGAAGACTAGGAAACTTAGCTTGTTACTATTATGTTTCTGTCTACGTCAGTGTATAGGTAGTAAGAAGGATTGAAACTGGATCTAAAGTCTCTTAGATTTGGAAATCAATTATTTGGACCTACTTGGATGAATCTGATAATAGTTGGATCCTTATATCAACCAAAGGCATCTGATCCCTACCAAAAATGTCCCTATGAGATGTGTAGATTGTTTTGAGACATATCATTGAGCCTACTTGTAAACCATTGTTTTGTGCAAATATGAAAAACTCGTTGTCTGCAGGGCTTTGATTTTATCTCCTTCACTTTAGAACTTGGCCCTACTTTTGACATTAGGTTTACCTATAGAAAGGGGTTGGATAAGATGGGTTGAGCTAACCCAAACACTCATCTTTGGGTGGCTAAGTGTTGTCTACTTTTCCAATGATCTTAAGAGGACTCAAACCACACATAGTTCTCCCAACTAGGTCTATGTGTGCAATAGTGATCCACTAGTATGGATGCAACCTATAACCCAATTTTTTACACTTGAAAATATGCAAACTTGACTTGGATTTTAGGTGTTTTAGACTTGGCTAGGGCCTTCTCCTTTGAAGGATTTTTTACTCAGAAGCTTTTGGTTTGTTCATCTCAATTTATGAGTGAAAAATGTCCACTTGATAGGTGTTAAATAGATGCATTCTAGATAAGAATATGCTTAGGCCTTTTATGTTTAAATAGGTGACTCTTTGCATAACATTTTCCACCACCAACTGTGAAACGTACAGGCTAACCCAATGTAAATATTTTAAATTAGGAAAATAATTGTTACAAAGTGCACAGACATATCCTATATGGGTTGATGAATCTGATAACCGGAGGTGTCTAAGGAACATGAAATAGTTATTTGATGATTAAGATATAGTATAATTAGGATCGTAAACATATTAGGAATAGATTAGGGAATTATTATAGTTGAATATAAAAAATTAGGAAGGGTGAGTCAATAGATAGGTAATGTTGACCAATTTTTGGTCCTACAAGCCAAAATTGGACACCCCCTCCTTTTTCTTTGCAAAAGTCATCCAATCCATGTTTTGGCTAGATCATCCCTTTGTTGCCTTGTGCAAAATGTTCTCTACTAGACCTTTCTCATGAAAAATATAGGTGTTTCCCTCATTCTGCTTTGCCAAGTGTATTTTAGGTTTGTCAAGAGCAATTACTTCACCTACAGTAGTGCATTTCGGGTTTCCCAAATGACTTTACTTGTGAAATTTTCATAAGTCAAGTCACTTGATAAACCCGATTTGGTCTTGATGGTGTAATTTAGACTTTCCAAGTGTCTTTACTTATTTGCCTTATCAACTGAAGTTGATGTAAGACCTGAAGTAGGAGTTCATGAGAAGTCCAAAATGGTCTATCCAATGCAAATCAGGTTTGTGCCGGTGCATTACTTGTCTACTTTTATAGGTAGAAGTGATTGAAGAACCCAAAATGGTCTACGCAGTTTGCAAAAGGCAACATATTTCCTTTAGAGGGAATTTTAACAGCTTGAAGGACGTTTGCAAAAAGTTTAAAGGGTAAGTGTCTTTCTAGAGGGCACTTGAGAAAAGAAAGAGGACTCCTTCACTTTTTTGAAAGGTCATTGTAGAATTTCTGAAGGTTATGTGCCCTTGTGGAGGGCACTTAGGCAGCGCATAAGACCCTTAAAATTCTTCTGAATGGCAACTTTGGACTCAAAGTGTCCTTGTGAAGGGCACCTTGCTTGGTGGCAGGACCAAATCAAAAGTTTCGAAGGGGCATTTTGAGGCAAAAATTACCCTTGCAAAGGGCAGTCGGTTGAAGCAAAGGGGCAAAGACAAGAAGCCCGAAGGGCACTTGCCCTTCAAGAAAAGTGACAAATAGAAGAAGTTTTCCTTTAGACAATTCCTTTGAACATTTTATCCAAAGGAAAATAAAAGAAGCAATTAAAATAAAGAATTCCTTCAAACAAAATGTCCGAAGGCAAGCATAGCAAAAATATCAAAATAAAGGAGTAGAGACCGTTGAGAACCTGAAGGCCCGATAAGTCAAAGACAAGCCAACAAGAAGCTAAGGCAAAGGAGAAGGCAAGGAAGAGACAAAACATGTGCAAAGTAAAGAGTGGAAAAAGATAAAGTGTATAACAGTTTCAGTAGATGACAAGGATAAAAAGTAGAATGAATGACCACTTAGACCAAGACAAGTGGCATAGACAACTCGACAAGGAGAATTAATACATTTGGTGAAATATAACTACCAAAAACAAATAAAATAGATTGGTTTTTTAACTATAGAGGAGAGCAGCCCATGTTTTCATGCTTCACCATTAATGCACAGTGAGTTGCACCCAATATTGAAGAGAGCATGGCCCAGCCACAACAACTTGGGGATGGATTTGTCAGTTGCTAGAAGGAGTATCCCATGCTTTTTTAAGCCTAAGACAACAAGGGCGGTAACTTGGACATCTACAACATGGCTCTCCCATATATAGTTTGAAGAATATGATAGTAACATGGTCTTTTGGTCTCTGCAGAAGTGTTTAACTCCGCATGGGTTTCCATTCTTTGATTTGTCAACTATTTTGTTTCCAGTTCTCTATATATTTATAACTTCTCATTTGAGAAGGGGGATCTCAGCTTGTATAGTGAAGCCCTAAAGGAATATACCTTGAATTGGAGGAAGCATTTTTACCTCCATTTGAGCTTGCACTTTTGCATATGTCTATGTTTTTATCTTATGTTAATTCATTTTCTTTTCATGCTTTCATAAGTTTATTCCAACATATCTAGTGTATTGTGAGTTCTTCTCTTGTAGGTCAATAAGAAGTGTCTAGATCAGAGTATAGGCACATGTGAATAGGCTATCCATAGTGTGTCTTAGAACACCTCTGGTAGTTCTTCTTCCCTATATCTCCATAGGACCCCCTGTTGAAACACTGATGCAGGAAAGGTTCTCATTTGAATGAAGTGTATGCTTGCTTGTCTCTAGTGTAAAGTGTATGTCAAAGCTGAGTAGACCAACCATTTTGGTGCATCACCACTTTAGTTTTAGGTTCTGATTTCAGTATTTCTCTCCCTTTTCATCCCCCCCATTTGTTAATAGTAGGAAATCCAGGGCCTCAAGGTGCATCAAGGGGAGTTAGCCCCTAATCTAGAGATTCATTCCTCACATTTGAAACCCATAATAAGAGGGATGTCTCCATTGTGATGCATGGAGGAAGAGAGATGAGCCTCCCTTTAAAGGGTGCAATCCACTATGTCAATAAGTACATGGCTAAGAAAGAGCATGGATAGGTCATATGTGTATGCATAAGTCATATATGGTGATGATAGTTCAAGACTGACATTATCAAGTGTCATATTTATGTGTCTAAAAAAGTGGAAATTTTGTCACACTCCATACACTCCTTGATTGTGAGCCAATTAAAGGAAGCCATGTGTTTCAATTTAACTAGACACAATATAGTGATGAAGGATCATAGCTTAGGTGAGGATGCATTGTAGATAACATTCCACGAGGCCACCATAGAGTATAATTTAAAGATTTAAATGACAAGTATGAATGCCAAAGCATATATAGTGAAATGCACATTCTAATGGATCTGTGCACATATTTTAAGGTGAATTAATATTCTAAATCATCTAAAAAAATTGAACTTTTGCCTCCAAGGGCTCTCTTCCCTCTATGCTTTGTGATGATGATAAATGGATGGTAATGATTCTCTAATGTGATCAAAGCCCAAATGTAATTGATAGTTGTTTTTGTATACTCCAAATAGACCTAATTTAACCATTTCATAAGCCAATTATTGTCGCAGCACTAGCCATGGTTATTTTAAATGAGAATCCATGCTTGTATGTAGAAAAATTAAAACTCTTTATCTTTAAACCATTGCCATACATTCTTTTCAACAATAGGCACTGAAGTTGCACCATGACACTTGATAATTATTAGGTAGTTGAAGTAATTATTATATATTTGAAGCCAAGGCTTCCACAACAAGTTTTTTTTTAAATATTATTATTAGTTCTTGGCATGGCATGATATTTTAGGTTTCAACTAAAAAAATTAATCTTAGTAAACAAACCAATGAAAAGAAACAATTTTTGTTCAATGATAAAGTTTCTATTGTTTATATTCACTTTTGACCAATTTTGGACCACATAAAAAGCTTGAAAAACAAATTATTTAGTATCTTATTAGTTATAGAGTATTGATATGACAATTTTTGGGTGTTATTCAAGTACATTTTTTTTAATAATAATCCAAAAATGATACATGTGCAGGATTAAATATTGAAATAACCTTGGGAACTAGAAATTAAATATGGATTTGAAACAACAAAATAATTAAATATTAACTTAAATTATAAAAGTGACGTGTGTACAACTTTTGATATTATAATTGACCTTGAAAGCATGCAATTGAAAATGGATTTGACACAATGCAATAATTAAATATTAACTCATTGAAATCACTTATGATGTATAGTACATGTATATTTTTTGTATGCATTTGTAAGTGTTCGCACTCAAGTGATTTAATATTTTAAGATTGTGAATTCTATGCATCACATCTATTATATATTTTAATTTTTTTTATTGTTTATTAATGGTAGTTGGCATTCATTGTGATTTAAAATATGTTTCCTCTATACATTTAGAGTGTTCAATTTAATTGACCTCACTATAGTGTCTTCATAATATCTATGGCCACCATGCCATAGAAAGAGTCTCCAGTCTAAACGCAAAGGAAGGGTCACATCATTCATTATATATTAACACGGTGGCCACGTTCACATTTGGAGTCATGTATTATGTTATCGTATAATATTATTTTATTTAGTTTTATCTCTTCAATATTATTTTTAATTTATTATAATTATCAACTTTGAATATATATAAAATATATTCACTTGATCATATCAAAAGTCATTTATTGATATTTAATGGAGTGATCGCCGACCACATCACAACTAAATACCTTAAAAAGTGGTCACAATCATATTGTAACTTAATAATGTGTCTACGTGGCCACCAAAGTATTGGATTTATCTTTGACTTCCTTGTAGACACCATCCCATCTTAACTGGAATCCATTTATTCATGCATCCATGGACTTGACCAAACATCATGTAGTTCACACATGATATTGGTGGTACATTCGAGGTGAATAAAATAGTGGGTGGGTTCACCACATCCACTTGGCTGCTAAGTCACCAAAATAATCACAACAATTTATGTGGCCTCCAACCACTAAATACAATGCCATACACTCATCACTTTAGGCTATGACATCTTAAAACAACACTTCACAATAACTAAATGGATTTTTAAATATAACGTGTTCACAACTAAGACTTGGTCAAGTTTATTAACAAGTGTGTTGTGCCCTAACACACACACACCCCATTTTGAAAAATTCAAACAGGGACCCACTATTGTTGAATTTTTTTATTTGGTGTCCTATAAACCTTATAAATCCCTAATATGAATTTATTCATGCCAAAGTCTAAGGTTGTCTTCAAGAGTCTAAAGTTGAATGGTTTTAAATTATGAAAATCAAAGCTTGAATGATTATTTTAAAACTTGGGTTTTCCTATTTATTTTTGAGAAATTGGTGCTTTGATCACAACACCATCAACAAAGACTTACTAATCATTCATGATCGGGCCCTACCTTTATTATGTAAGATCAAGATAGGTGGAGTTACCACATTACCCAAAGCCTTTAGCTTCCATGAAAGTTTCTAAGTCTTTGAAATACTTGAGCTCTCAGACATTGATAGGTGGTGTTACCATGTTACCCAGAGCCTTCAAAGTTTCAAAGAAAATTCTAAGTGTTCTAAGTCTCTGAGCTCCAAAAATGTGCCACATAGCGCATTTATGTGAATCTAAAAATATGGAGTCTTTACAACAAGGTCATTCATCTAATGGGTTTGAGGCTATGCTGCCTAATGGTTCCTAGATTTTGAGATCTAAGTGATTGACACTTGGGACATTTATGTTAACCCACAACTATAAAGGGATTATAGTAAACTCAAATGTTCAATGGCCCTAAGTCTCTGAAAAACTAAATATTTGAGATCATGCCACATGTCTGTATTTTATCCACCTAGAGCATTATAAGGACACATAATTAGTTTAGACATGTAAATGGCTGCAACTTTGAGCCCTTGAGTTCTCTCATGCTTGAGATAGCTCCACATGGCTCAATCACATTAAATATCAGCATTGGAATATGCAAAGCAAAGTTGTAAACCTAAAGACTTGGCTAAGTAAGAAACATAAAAGTGTCATAATCTAGGGGATGCATGGCCAAAATACACATAAAGGAATTTGACAGTAAAGCAAAGGAATTGCTAAGTGAGAAATTGACACCTATCATGAATAAAGTGACTGGACATACATGAAATGTTGACACCTATCATGAGAAATTGACACCTATCAATAATCAATGAAACGTTGCCATATGGAAAATACAAACCCACCAAAGTTAACTGACACATTCAAGGAACAAAACCAAAAGGTTATTATTTACATTGATGACATACAAATGCATTCAAAGCTCATACTTTTGGGTAATTTATAAAAAATATTAATGAAGGCTAGTCATTTCACCATTAATCTATCGATCGAGCATTACAATTTTGAGCCTTTGAGCATCTAAAGAGCTCTAAATTTTTCAATGAGATTGCAAGAACAAACCAGATGATTTGTAGAAGATATTACATAGTTTGAATTGATATAATGGCCTCTTCAAAACAAGTGTGTGTTCAAGCCCCTTTCACATATTCCTATGTTAGAAGTATCAAATTCATGGACATTATGTTCGATAAGAGTGCCATTAATTTTAAGTTCCTATACTACTTGATGCTCTAGAACGCATTAGAGTCTGTGATGCCTTACTCTGCACATGACCAAATATCTCCATATGAGAAGTAATACATAGATGACCTGTTATCTACTAAAACAATGGGACTTCATCAAGCAGTGGCAAAACCAGAGGTAATGCCTTGCATAAACCTACTTAGGGATTTATTTATCGATGGAACATTTTTTGGGGTTTGCTTGCACCTTAGGAAAAGAGAAAACATAGTTGCATTCATTTTTAATAGGGCATTTGAAATATACCTCAGAATTCCAGTCCCTGAGACTGTGTATAACCAAGTCTCAGCCATTGTATGGCTCGATCACAACACAATAGAGGGAAGACTGAATCCCAAGGGAGGAATTTCCTCCAATTGCATTATCAAATTCAGACCTAAGATTAGGATAGCTATGGCTCTCCTAAATAAATTGTTTGGTTTTGTAGGCATAACATATGTACAAGGGGAATGGGTCCCTTTGTTGGACATTCTTTTAACTTTAGATAAGATAGTTTCCTTGGGGGAAGTCATAAGTGTCAGGTTGAAGACACAAATGTTCAATAACAAACAAAGGTCAACTAATGGAAACATTTATATGATGTCATATTTATTGGATGCAATATTAGGCATAGTTCATAGGACACACGTGGAGCTATGACAACCCTCAACAAAACACTTGGATAATAGAATCTAAAAAGATTACTCTTTCATGTTTGTATCTAGATTCAAAAATGAAATTCAAAGGATATGTAAGGAAATCTATCCCCGAGTATATCAAGCTATTCATGGCACCTAATTTCCTAGGTTCTCTACAAACCTAAGAAGAAACATTTGTAAAATGGGGGATTACTGGCATTACCTCAACTACACAATCATCAAAATTGAAGGCACAAAAACATCTCCTCTATTCCTGCCATGCCATGTCCTAGACAAAATTGCAAAATAAGAGGTGGATTTTCAACTCTTTAATAATATTAATGAAGAACTTGGCCTTAAACATCAAGCCTATTATTATAAAACTCATATGAGTATTGGACAACTTCAATTTGTGATTAGGCCACATTTAAACCAAGTTGGGAAAGTCATAACCTATTACAATTTAAAAATGGCCCAATTCAGGGAATGAGACCTCATGAATAAAATTAGGACATACCTTCAGGACCTCAAGGAGAAGAAGAAGGTAAACATTTCATATGGTCACCAAGAATATGATCATGATGATATTTTTTATGAATGCATCAAATGATACCGAGGTGTGGACTAAGATAAAAGACAAACAAATGCCTATGATATTAGCTTAGGGTTTTCAATATAATCCTGAGATCACTAAAGAACAAGATAATCAAATGGTATAGTAGGCATAGGGAACATGAAGCCATCAATGGCCTCCAGATTAGCCATAGGATTCAGAAGGTCAAGAACAACCTCCCTCTCCTACAAAAGAATAAATTAATTTACAAGAGGGAGAATCTAATATCTAGAGGGAGTATAACCCTCAAATAAGGAAGGAAATTCTAAAAGGTTTCCCACGTAATTAGCTTCCCTCTATGTCTTTAGCTATAACTACTACAATTTTAGTAACAACCATAATAAAGGAGAAAGCAACCCCTCCTCTAGATAGGTAGAAGAAGAGCACCTTCTTTGTGATACCTCTGTCACCACTCACAATAGTTACCCAAGTTAATCTCCCCAAATTTTTGTAATATTATTTCTCTTCTATTCTAGTTGTTTCTTCTTATCCTCAAGATCCTCTAGTAAGATCACCTCCATCCACTACCATCAGTGAGAAGGCATCTTCTCAGGGACTCCCTACCATGCGATCTCCTTATCAATCCACCCTTCCTTCTACCATTGTTGTCTCATCGACCATTCCTTCACCACCACCTATAATGATACTTCCTAACACCATAAATCCTTTAATTATTTCACCATATCCCTCACCTTATACTCCCCCTATGTTCATTTACTAGATGAGATCTAAATATCTTTCCACCTCCTTTAAAGGAAAACCATTAGAAGAAAGGTCATTATTTGGTCTTCCCACCATAGAGGAATCCCTTGATGAGGAGGAAGCAGAGGAAGAGGAGCCTAAACATGTGGTATCGTTTGTTGAATATTCAACTTATGAATATGAATAAGATGTAGAAGCAATGAAGTGGCATGGACCTAAATTGAGTGGGAAGGTAGTTTCAAATGATAAAGAGGTAGAGTTGGAAAGAGCTAAATCCATGAGCTTGAGAAGTCTACAAGAAGAAAAAAATCCATCTAGCACTCTAAATCAGTAGGTCCTCATGAAAGAGCAAAGATAAAACATAAATGAGGTAGTTTCTTCTCTTATTTCATTTATTACCATTATGAATACTCTAGCTGTAGATTTGCCTCTAGTTGTTCCAAATATTCTTTTATCTAGTTCTATTGATTCATTCATTCTTTCCTCTTCAAAGCAAATAAAGGCTCTAAAGAAAGGAGTTCATTTTTGGAGTAGGGTTACAATTTCTACTTACAACCCTTTAAGGCCACCAATACTTAAGAAACATTCAGCTCAACTAGAGTTACATATGCCACAACCTTCTTTTGTATAGTCAACCATTATGACCATTGAGAAAACCCCATGCTTGACCATGTATGTGGCTAAAGTTACTCTGCTAAGGGAATCTTCACCATGGGAGATAATTTTCCATCCACATATCTAGCTCTCAATACAAATAAGTGCATCATTGGTACCACCAACAATAAAGCCTCCTCTAATGACTCCTCTGCCCTCTAAATCTAAAGACCCAGGCTCACTAAAAGTAAAAGGATGGGAGCTTCTTATTCCCACTGGGGAAAAGAGATGCAAACTAAAAGGGATGAGAGCACAATTTAGTTGTCATAGAGTTACCTATAGTATCTACCCAGTTTTACAAGAAGAGTGGAACCATTCAAAGGGTGAGGAAGAGGAAGGCATTAAATTTGAACACAAGGGGATAAATGGAATTTGAATAAAGAGAAAATTTATTTCCCTTGGCAAAGAAAGCCAAAAATGATCCTAATGAATATTTTGGTGCTTTTGTGGACCTGACTAGTGAATCAATGAAAGAAATGTACAAAATCAAAGAGGAGGCACAACATACATTATTGTAGAGATAAACTATACATGTCCCTCAAGAGATAGTTGATGATGTGCAGAGTGCAACCACTAAGTTGTACAACATTTTGAATAATATTCAGGTTAACATAATAGGAAGCCAATCAGATAGAACAAAAGTGATTAAACTTTGGAACTAATTAAAAGAGTTAAAGCAAATATTGAATTTCTTAATTCAATGCTCCAAAAGCAGTGCCTTCAATCAATTGAACTTAATGTACAGTTTGGATGTAACATGGTGCCTCAATTATGTAATTACAAACGGCATGAAATGGCAGACACAAATAAAGGATCTGTTGGGATATTTTGTAAGTCATGAGAATGAGGCTTTAGAAATTTTGAAGGATATGAGGGTCACTGATGTGATTACCTCTATAGGTGAATTAGTTAACAGGGCAAATTTTGAGATCCTCCTTCAAGCAACGACAAACAATTTCAAGGATGAAGTTAAAGGAATGATATATAGAACTAATGATAGAATTTGTAGTTTCCAAAGACAGGGTGATAATATTTGAGGCTTTGGGAGCTAAGTTCAAGAGCTCGAAAGCAAAATAGGTAAGGATGATGGTTAAGGCCATTAAAATATTCAAACCTTCCTTGCTCAATTTTGACATCATTAATAAAGAGTTTGAAGTTGCACATGCATTATCCAAATAACTCAAGGCAAAAGAAACAACTTTAGGGTCATAACCAAGCATACAACCAACTACTAGTTTTGTCATGTCATCTCAAGGTTACTAGTTTTTAGGATTTATAGTCATGAAAACCCCTGTGGGCCCATTTTGATTCCCCAAGGAACTTCAGTGGCTACTTTAGTTTCGGCAGCTATCACTTCATTATTTTCTTCTTCTACTAGTGTCACATCAACACCTTTCCAAATATAACTGTGTATTTGCATATTTGACTAAGTTAGAATGTTGGTTCTTTATTTACTTCACACACACACACACACACACACACACACATATTATATTTTGGGTGAAGAATTTTATTCTATTTGTTACCATTGTACATGCATATTTTGCATGAGAGTGCTCATAGTTATATTTTTGGACTTGTATTTTTAAACTGTGTTTGAGACATGAGGCCTTCCCCATCCCAAGCTTATTTATAATTGTGCCCTCATATTCCAAATGAAGGAGAATTTTGGGTGTTAAGATTACTAAGAAATTTTGAAAAATTATGTAATTTTTCTTGATGTGCAAAATTTGATTCATCCCCAAACCTGTGGATTATGTAGGAATTTCTGTCATTTCATTATCTTAGTTTTTTGGTTGGGTACGAGCTTTTTTTAATGCAGTTATTCATTTTGTGTAATTACTAATTTTAATGCCTTTTGTGTATTAATAATAATCCCCCTTTGTATATCTAAAAAAACAATCTTAAAAATGTGTAAAACTTTGGTTATATATGCTTAAGTTTACTATGTTCTGGTTCCCTTTGACTCCTAACTATGTTTGAGTGTTGGTGTGCTTATAGAAGCTTGCAGTAGACATTGGTCTCTGGATTACTTATCCAACCTTATTTCAAGTGTTGGCCTAGAAAATTTTCATCTTATGTGGTCCATAGTCTTCCTTTTATACCTTTCCTTTATTTCCCTTTTGAGTTTTTTTGGAATCCTACCCATCTTAGGTTAGATCCATCATCCTTCCATCCATCTCAATTAAATCTATGTTCATCCACAGTTGACCTGTTTGTGGTAAACAATCTACTTCACTAACTGCTATTCCACCAATAGGGTGTTTATAAAACCAAATGCCCTGCAACTTGTGACTTGGAGTGAAATATTTTCATTGATTCTAAAATTTTAGAGGTTGCCTCATAAGGTTCCTTGGTGTGCATAAAACTAATATCAAAAAAGTGGCACCGCATTCAAGGTAAAAAGGATAATGGGACCACCTTGTCCATATGATCACCAAGTCAATCTATGATGAGTACAAAATTTTGCATGGATTATGGCACAATTAATAGATTTTAACCCTCCATATGTCATCACCACATAGGCATGGGTCACAAAGTGGATAATGTCCATGAAGAGTTTGCTTAAAAGTGATTATTGTGTGTGGCGAGATTGGCTACCTAGTGGCATAGGCATGAAGGATTCTCAAAGGGGCTAAATAAATTATAAAGTTTAAGTCAAGGTTGCTTATAAATTTAATAGTAATGATAATATTAGTAATATAGTTAGGACACTACAACTAAAACCAAAAGGTGTATACTTATATTTAAGCCAATTTAATAGGGCAATGATTTTGTGCATGAAATATGATGAATAACTTAATTCATTTATTTTAATTGTGATAAATTTGTTTACTATGTGTAGATTAAAATGAAACGTGGACACAAATAGATCTCAAAAGTTCAATAGAGTTGCATGGAAAGTATGGCCACGTAGAAACACAAAAAACTACTCTGTCATTTTGTTAATTCATGGCCTTTAGAAAGTTGCCAAGTGTTTTAATCTTCATTGCACTTTATTAATGTCAAAAGTGATATGCATGTGTATATTTATAATACTTTAATTGGGACCTTTTTTATTTTTCATAGGGAAATATAAAATGAATCATTAAGAAGATAATGTGAATTTAAACAACCCACATATTCATGAACTTGATATAAGCCAACATTGACTTCGTCACTCCACTATTATGAACCAATCAAAGGTGAACATATGTCTCAATCCTGTTGGATACAATAAAGTGAAAATCAATAAAGAGTCACAACTCATACGAGGAAGTATTGCACAACATTTTTCCATGTGGCCATGGCATTAGTGAAGTACAAGTGCATACTTAAAAAAGAATGAATAATGACATCAATAATTTAATGGATCCACACATATATTAAAGTCATTTGAAGAGTTAAAGCTCTCAATGAATCCCATTAACCCATAACCAATACAAATTTCTCATGTGTTTCTTTATTATTAGATGTAATAAGGGAAAAAAGATAACTCATAGATCTATGAAGGCATTCACAATGTTTAAGTGGCCCCACATTCAAATCTCTCTAGTAATTATGGAAACCAAAACATTACAACTTGTTCACAGACTCAAAGACATCATGGTGGATTGTATAATCCAATGCTTCTATAAACCTATCATGAGATAAGTTTGATTTTAAATCTTGTAAACAACTTTATGTGCATGAAATTGGGATGGGAAATACATGGCATCATAATGAATAACCTATGTTATAAATTATTTTAATCATAATATTATGCTTGGCAAACAACTTTAAACCACCAATTAGACTTGGTGTAACTGATCATGCTTGTGTACAACCTTACTAATCAATGATGGGACAAGGTAGTCATTTTGTTTATCAATCCTTCTACTTTCACTAATTTTAAATTCAAGGATTTATAATCTTATAAGGAGTCTACATTGTATATGCAACACTAAACCACGTGGATTACTAAGAGGACTAATTCACACTTGTAGAAATTAAATGACATGAATTAGATTGCAAGAATTGAAATGATAGTAAAGTAAATAACATGAAATGAAATGTCAATCTATATTGGAAGATTTCCACACATTATTACAATACATAAACATAAATTGAAGTACATAAGTATAAATGAAAGGTCATACTTGCATGAATGAAATGAATTGGAAATACACACATAACATAAAGAAACTATCTAATAGATAAGAAACCAGACTACCAAATCCATGCAAGTAGGCCCTGCCTTGATTGGACTAGAGCTTGACTCCATTCCATGCTTAAAATGAGAATAA